>JABXWE010014362.1:0-25718 GCA_014611495.1 Limonius californicus
CACATGTTTAGAATCACCCTGTATACCTACGCAAGGAAATGTTTCTATTACAGTTCAAAAATTTCGAGTGTAATATATTGTTAATTATTTATCAGTACAATTGATATTTGGTATGTAGAAACAAACTGGGTTGATTGTGGGAATGGCATAAATATTATTATTTGATGAAGGCCTTGGAATCAGGATTAAATCACTTCTAATAAATTCCGATTTGAGGTAGTTATAAAAAATTATTCATAAAATCTAAAATTTTGATTTAATTAATAACGCATAACGCTACGATTGCCCGCAATCGTCAAGAAAATGAGGGGCTAATTCAGCGAAGACTCTTAATTTGCATGTATAGATGATCCAATTACACAATTATAAATTTATATTTCTAAATAAATTATACATTTGCAGTTAGTTAGTTGTCCACTTAATATCAAAAAGGAAATTTAAATTAAAAGCTCTACCATCTAGAAGTATAAAATCGCCAACAAAAAAAAGTTTTGGGTTTATCATTTTTGACTTTTCGTTTCGATAGAAATCGGTAGAAGATAGAAATGTTCAAAATACGAAACGGGGATAATGTTGAATGTTGTTAGTTATCTGTGTACTTTACCAATTAGGAAGTAAATTACAGAACATAGTCATCATCATCAGCTGTTCAATGCATCGTTGGATGTAAACCTACCGCAGGTTTATCCATTTTTGTCTGTCGTCTGCTTCCTTTGTCCAATTGTAACGTGCGTGTCTTTTTATTTCGTCTATCCAGCTAGTTTGCGGATGTCCTTCTCAGAGTGTTTTATGTTTTACAAAACGTAGCGACCTCCTCCGTTTCTGAATTCGTGGCCTCCCTTCTATTATCTTTCCTGCATCCTGGGATGTGGTCAGCAATTAAGGGCATATATATTTTTAAAATAATACAATAATATTTTGCTAAAGTAGGTTTTTAGTTAGGAAAAATCACCAGCAGTTGGTACGGTGGTGTAAAACACATTCTAGCTGCTTTTGAAAGTACACCGCAACCGAATTATCCCGTCAAATTTGGTAAAACAGTTGAGAACTTTGTTTTTGTAAAACAACTATTGTACCGTTGTGTTGTCTGTATTTTATGTTTATCGTTGTTACTCAATGATAGTCGTAGGTTTGAATCTAATGTAACGGGAATGCATGCATAAAATAAAACACCAGAGAAGTCCAATACATTTATTAAACAAAATACCCACTACAGAGAGTACAAATAATATGTACCTGGTGGTGTTCAGGCTAGAAAACTGCAGGAAACCATAGCTGGGGTAGTATGTTGATGTCAAGTAAAAAGTTAAATTTAGAATTAATCACTAGCTAAACAAAAACAATAGAGAAGAAGAGAGAAGCAAGGGTACATGGTGTAGCCGAGTTACCTCAAACCCCGATCGGCAAAAGAAGACCCGCGAGCAGCTGAGATATCTCAGACCGCTGGGCAAGGTAAAGAGTTAAGGGAACCTGAAACTGTAGCTGAGATATCTCGAAGCGCAGTTAACCGGAGAGGTCCATAAGTATTTGAGATACCCCAAAGCGTAGGGCAAGATAGAGGGTCAAAGGAACATGTACTGCACCTGAGATACCGTGAAGCACAAGCAACAAGAGAGGCCCATAAGCTGCTGAGACATCTGAAAGGGTTGGGCAAGGTAAAGAATTAAGGGAAGCTGGAGCTGCAGCTGAGATACTCGAAGCTTAATCAACAGGATAAACCCGTAAGCAGCTGAGATACCTCAAAGCGTTGGGCAAGATAACGGGTCAAAGGAACATGTACATAATCTGCTGAGATATCTCAAAATGTTGAGCAAGGTAAAGAGGGAATCTGCAGCTGCAGCTGAGATACTCGAAGCGTAATCAACAGAATAAGCCAGGATAGGCCCGTAAGCAGCTGGGACACCTTAAGGCGTTGGGCAAGATAGAGGGTCAAAGGAAGGTACTGTAGCTGAAATACCTCGAAGCACAATCAACAGAAGAGGCCCGTAAGCTGCTGAGATACCTCAAAGTGTTAGGCGAGGTACAGGGTTAAAGGAACCTAAAGCTGCAGCTGAGATACATCGACGCACACTCAACAGAAGAGGCCCGCTGAGATATCTTAAAGCGCAGGGCAAGATAAGGGAAGGTCAAAGTGTTGGGCGAGGTAAAGGGATAAAGGAACCTGAAACTGCAGTTGAAATATCTCGAAGCGCAGTCAGAAGGAGAAGTCCGTAAGCAGCTGATATACCTGAAAGCGCTGGGCAAGATAAAGGGTGAAAGGAACATGTACTGCACCTGAGATACCATGAAGCACAAGCAGTGGAAAAGGTCGATAAGCTGCTGGGACATCTCAAAATATTGGGCAAGGTAAAGAGTTAAGGGAAGCTGCAGCAGAGATACTCGAAGCGTAAACAACAGAATAATCCAGGATAAGTCTGTAAGCAACTAGAACACCTTATAACGTTGGGTTAAGATAAAGGGTCAAAGGAAGGTACTGTAACTAAAATACCTCGAAGCACAATCAATAAAAGAGGTCCGTAAGCTGCTGAGATGCCTCAAAGTGTTAGGCGAGATACAGGGTTAAAGGAATCTAAAGCTGCAAGGTAACGGGGAAAAAAACATGTACTGCAGCTGAGATACCTCGAAGCACACTCAACATAAGAGGCTCGTAAGCAACTGGGATACTTTAAAGCGTTGAGCAAGATAGAGGGTCAAAGGAAGGTACTGCAGCTGAGATACCTCGAAGTACACTCAACATAAGAGGCTCGTAAGCAACTGGGATACTTTAAAGCGTTGGGCAAGATAGAGGGTCAAAGGAAGGTACTGCAGCTGAAATCTCTCGAAGCACACTCAACAGAAGATGCTCGTAAGCAGCTGAAATATCTGAAAGTGTTAGGCCAAGTATATGGTTAAAGGAACATGCAGCTGCAGTTGAAATACCTCAAAGCGCTGGGCATGGGAACGATTAAATAATCTTGTAAAGGAACTGAGGTTTTTGATGGTTAGATCAAGAATAAATTCACAACTTCTGCTTTTATAGGCTAAATTATATGAGAAATATTATATATATAAAAAGAAATATATATTAGTGTGGTGGTAGCTCAGTTAG
This sequence comes from Limonius californicus, assembly GCA_014611495.1. Lineage (NCBI taxonomy): Eukaryota > Metazoa > Arthropoda > Insecta > Coleoptera > Elateridae > Limonius > Limonius californicus. The sequence continues at coordinate 3,089 of JABXWE010014362.1, forward strand.
TAGAGCGCTCGCTTTCTGAATAAAACGTCGATTCTGGCTTGGGTTCGAAACCTAAGCAGAACTATGCAGATTTATAAAAATCTTGTCTGCAACCCACCACACAGAATTTCCCAATTCGGCTTGCAACCGTGGGATCTTAATGCTAAAAACCTTCTCTGGAATTTCTGTCGTTCGGATTCGACGTTAAACTGTAGGTCCCCCGTGTTTCTATCTTAGCGCTTAGGAGAAACACGTGGCAGAGAAGAGGCCGATACCCAGCAGTGGGATGGAAAGGCTGTTGATGATGAGAAATATTAAGCACCAGACTAAATAAATAACTTCCCCTAGTTAATTAACCCGCTCCTGTGTGGAATATCAAACATTAAAAAAAATTTTTTTCAGCGGTTAGGCCTTAGGGGCTCACTAGGCCGCCCATTCATCACAGTATCAGACTGCCCTCTTGACGGCTGTCATCAGATATCTTAAGTTACTTGAAACTCATTATTGATCTATGTACCTGAAATAAATATACCTGAAAGACAAACGCCGAAAAGGAATATTTTAAATTTGGAATTATAAAAGACAATTATCGCCAAGCAGTTCTTTTATAATTTTACTCATTGCATATGAAAGCTGATGCTTAACTTATATTAGTTTTCCTCATAGCTAGTCGTAATCCCAAGATCCTTTACACATACTAAGAAACGGCCGTTTTCAAGATAAATGAGACCTTCGATTTTCGAACGCCTTAACTAAAATTCATTAGCAGTTGCATTTTAAAATAAAAATACACTGCTCAACAAAATTAGGGGAACACTTCTTCAGCAATGCATAAATATTCAAATTAAAGACTGACGCAAGTATCAACTTTAGTATATTGTTCTTTCAGCAGTACTTAACAAAATACAAACAACAAACATGCTCTAATTAAACGGTTTTCTTGAGTAACACCAAACTATTGAGAAGACTACCAAAATCGAAATGTGTTTTATCACTTAAAATGTAATGGAAATTCTGTTAACGCCCGAATACCAAGCTTTAGTAGCGCGTGTGCCCTCCATTAACTTCAATAACAGCCTGGCAACGTCGAGGCATGCTGCGACTAGACGTCTTAACATGTCTTGTGGTAGATTTCGCCATTCTTTCATAAGGGCTTCAGGCAATTCCCGAAGAGTCTGAGATGCAGCAGGACGCTTCCTAATGCGCCTGTCGAGTAAATCCCAACCGTGTTCGATGGCATTTAAGTCTGGAATCATGGCTGGCCACCCCATCTCTTGGATTTCTTGTTCCTAGAGTACGTTTGTTGTTAAATTAGCGGTATGAACTCTACAATTATCCTGTTGTAGGATGAAGCCATCGCCGAAATTGTTCGCAAATGGCACAACATGCTCTTGAAGAATCGTCTCAACATAAATTTGTGCGTTGAGACGTTGGGGAACGACACCCAAGTCTGTGCAATCGTCTATACTAATGCCACCCCACACCAGACCGATTCAGCTCCGAATCAGTCCAGTTCCTGTATACACGTGGCAGTGTATCGCTCTCCAGGACGTCTGTAGACTCGTATACGACCATCGCAACGAGTTAGACAAAACCGCGACTCGTCTGTAAAAAGCACAGACCTCCAATGTCGAAGTTGCCATTGCACATGTTCCCAGGCAAAGTTTGGACGGCTAACTTTGTGATTCCTGCTCAAGCGAGGAGCTCGCACAGGCCTGCCAGAAGTCATATTGACTTCTTTGAGTCGTCTTCTAACCGTCTGATCGGAAATTGTCACCAGGTGGCATTTCGGAGTAGATTTTGTAGCTCACAAGCAGTAGCAGTTCGTCGGCGAAGAGAAGAATTAACAATATACCGGTCGTCCCGAGGGGTAGTTTTTCTTTCACGGCCTTGTCCAATTCTCCTGGAATATCTACCCGTTTTTTGGTACATATGCCAAGCTCTGCAGATAGCAAATGGAGTCGATTGGAGCTGGTTTGCTACATATCGCATAGTTCGACCATCTTCAAGCAAAACAACAGCCCTCGCGATCAATTTCACTTAAATAACGCGTTTTGGACTCAGAAGCATTGAAAAAGTCAAAACTGACGGTTTTACTGTGTCCAATCACTAATTTGATCAGTTTCAGATGGTTGCTTTGTGGTCAAAAACCACTTTGTTTTGAGACTATCTTTACATTTTGGCGTCTACGATGAAAACGAGCAAACGAACCACCATAATTCTTTTTGCACTTTGTCAATGAAGGTCTAAAGAATAATATAACAAGAAAAAATCCTGCTTCCATCATTTGGTGGAAATCTTATAGACGCTCCAAAAAGTGTTCCCCTAATTTTGTTGAGCAGTGTATTATTTTAGTTGTTCCAAATTATTAGACTACTACGAACCATTTCTTTTATCCTCCCATTATTTAGCTTAGATTACTGACTACCTTAACCACGGTGGCTTTAACAAATTATGAAGTATTAAAAAACGCGCAATATACGTGCATAGGTGTCCCCGTAAAAAAATTTCAGCTGCATTATTCGAACACAAAAACGGGCCACTCTAAAAGTGATTATCATTTACATGCAGTAAATTCACTGTAGAAAGCTACGGTAAGTCGAAAAGGCAGGCAATTATCCAGTCCATTGCACTCGCCTGTCATTAATCCTAGCTTTATTATTTAAATTTTCATATTAATACTTTTGGGTATTTTACGCACCCCAGCAATGTTTGTTTTGAAGTTATTACTTGAAACGACAAAGTCACCCCCAATTACACAACAAATTAGTACGTAAACCCTGCTTTTTTTGTGTTTTTTACTGAACTATAATGAAGGCGGGCGTTAATATGTTTTAATCAACAAAAAATAATTACCTCGTAAAAGTGTTCTCTGAATTTACTGCAACCGATGGTTTAGTATTTTTATAACATTGTCCTTACGTTTGTGCTCCTTAAAGTTACTTTTGCTCTACATTGTAACGTCTGACTCGTAAAAGCCTAAATAACCAGAAGCAGCTCTAAGCTGTCGGAATTTTATTGCAATGCCTCGGAGATTTCTTATCCCCTATGATGTATCTATACACCCATTACATAAATAAGTAATTAATTATTACCACGTGTTGAACAGTGAAAGAGGAAAAACTGGCGAAGGAAAAAGAAGAGGGCAAGCCTGAAAAGAAAAAGCGTCGGAATGTGCGCAAAAAGCAGCCGGCGGGTCCCGCCAGCTCGGCCGGAGAAGCTATCGAAAAGATGCTCCAAGAAAAGAAGGTTTCCTCAAAAATTAATTACGAAGTCCTCAAAAGTCTAACTGCGCCCAAGAGCGAGGAAGTAGCCGACGAACCGCCTCCAACGTCAACAAATTTCGACGAGCTTCCTAAACGGTAAGAATAATTGATTAAAAGGTCGCTTTAATGATTAATCTCGTGATTCTCCCATTTGATCTCACCGGTGGTCAAGAGATCTTACGATTGTTATTTTTCATTTTGCAGAAAGCGCTCAGTCGCAACTTCTTCTAACTTAGAAATGCCGCCACCTAAACGCGCACGTGCTGTCGTTAATATCAGTTCAAGGAGGGTTAAGGGCAAAGCTCAGCCACCCATCGGTCTTCCTATTGTCGAAAGTATGAAAGACGAAGCGCCTTTGAGCGACTCGACACAAAAAGAGGAACAACAGGAGCCCGAAGCGTGTAAGTTTTCATTGTAATATGTGTGTAGACCTGAATGAAACTTTGTAAGGAAGTTTATTATTGTTCAACTTAATGTTTAACCTGTGTCGGGTTTGATCCAACTTTTATTCTTTTTTTTTTGTTCTCACAGTTCCTGCTGTTTTACAGTGGCGGCTCGTGAGTTAAGAAAGAGGGTGGGCACAAGAAAAAACTTACCTATTTTTTGTACATAAAATCCATTCTCCTATTTTTCATGCTGGAAAAGACGTCTATGACTTTGTTGTCAAAATCCGGGATAGACTTTTTGCACACAATTAACTTCCATCATTGAAAAAACGTCACTTTCGTCTTTGAATTAAAACGCGCGATTGTGCGAAAACAGCACTCCTACGCCAAATTCAAACGTTGACTGCAAATCGGGAACAATGTGCTCGGTGCCCCATTCGCCTGGTACATCGCGTATAGCGAAGATAACCGATAGGCAACCGAATCTTGCTCTAAATAGGTACAAATCAGCGCGTTCCCCGGAAAATAGTTTTGAGGCTGTTAGCCGCGCTTGTGGTGCGAAGGAAAATTTGATACCATCGTTAAAATAATGAAATTAAAATAATGCACTGAATTACATGCGAATTTCTTTCTGTGTTTATCTTGGTGGTTGGGTGGGCATGTGCCCTTGTGCCCTTTAGTACAAGCCGCCACTGCTGTTTTAGTAGTCAGTAAGTTGAATTAATTAATTTTGCGTTTCATTTAGCCCACGAAGATGATTTTGAGGACGACTACGAGGATGACGCTACTACCGCTGAACCTGAAATGGGCGTCCTGCAGATGTTGAGGCAACATCAGCAAAATGATGATGACGAGGCTGAAGCCATTTTCGGCATGGGTCTTGAAGACGACGACTACTGAACGATTATCAGTTTCTATTTAATTTATTATTAAATAACATTCCGTTTTGTGTAATTGGTTATTATTCAGTTATGAATAAGGAATAATTCTAGTTATTTATATAATTTTAGGTTTGTTTCGTCGTTTTTCCCAAAGAAAATCATTTTCTCTTTCATTTTTCACCTAAATTAACAAAACTAGGTACAAAACTAACCCTTAGTCGGTAAACTACCGCACATTTGATTGATATTGCCAATTATTTTTTAGCAAACTTTGTTGCGTTTATACAAACAAATCGATTGGTCATCCATGCAAGCTGTATATTCGCCAAGTTTTCATTTCGATACATACGCTGGCAGTGTTGATTTAAACTCGCTGGTTTCGCAAGAATGAACTTTATTACAAAAAAAGAGTGCTATAAATATTTTAACAACCTTGCGGTTAATATTGCAATCTTCTGTATGCTTTAAATCAAAATTTCCCCAGAGGTAATTTGATTGTACGTACAAGCATTTCGCATCACTTCTTGTTTGCTGGATATGACGCCTACAAGATAGCTGCCAGTGTAATGCGTAAGTTTTGGAGTAATATGAAGCATGTAGTTTAGTATAGCATGTAACATCCAATGTGAATAGTGTTTTATTTATTTTTTAATATAAAATGATTGTAATGATATATGTTTTAATAAAATGTAACTGCGTTTATTGCTTGCATATTTCTTCTACATTCATACTACAAGATCAGTTAAAAGAAATCTTATTCTATATTGTTTGAGGCTTTCGCGGTTTCGCGAACTGTCTACACTATAATTAATTTTCGGCTTGGGCCGCGTCGTCGATTGGAAGTCACAGTCAGCAAAGGCATGATTAGTGGTTACTGTTTGTGAACCAAAACAAACTAACGTTTCGCCAGACATTGCAGCTTGCATCTTCAAAGTCTTCATAGTACTGAAGTCAAATCCGGTACGCGGAAGTATTTAAACCTTTTTGAGCCAATCGAGCAGAACGTTGTAGTTCTGGTTGGCCGTCGTCATCAGGCGGGAACAGATGCGGAAGGCGTGACCGTGGGATCGGTCTTGTTTCAAAAACTGTAGAGGATGAACTACCGGTGTCCAAGCTTTGCTGAAACCCACATCCTTGTTCAGGTATGTGGATGATACCTTTGTGGCTCGGTCTCATGGACGCCAAACCCTAAACCAGTTTTTAGAACACTTCAACTCAATTCACCATGGAAATTGAGCAAAATGGTAGTTAGTATTCCATTCCTAGATGTTCGTGTCACTAGAAAATCCAATGGCAGTTTAGGGTACGCTGTGTACAGGAAGAAGACGCACACAGATAGCTACCTAAACGTAAATTCACATCACCATATGCAGAAGAACACCATGCTCAAAACATTGATTACCAGAGGTATCCGTATATGAGATAGTGAACATATACAAGAAGAGAAAACACACCTGCTGACATCATTGCTATACAACGATTATACAGCCGCAGAAATTTGAAAAGCGATCCACAGAGCTGAAAATCCCAGGTGTAAAGAGGAATCCACACCTTCGGGAAGGTTAGCCGTTTTACCAACAGTAAAGGTACTACGGATAAGATAGGGCATGTTCTGAGAAGACATAACATGATAACAATCTTTACGACCAAAGAAACCCTAGGCAAGGGCTTCCGATCAGCTAAAGATCATACTTCTAGCGTAACCGGCGCCGGTAGCTCAGATAGGTTGGTCGTATGCTGTCCTGGGTTCGAATCCGGACGCCGAGGTCGGTGGTTTTTTCTCCGAGCGATAAAAAACGCTAAAACGGCCCTTCTTCTCGGATATGAAGTAAAATCGTAGGCCCCGTGTCCAAGTGTTGTTGGGCACGTCAAATGAACCCTCAAAGCAGGCTAAATTTCCAGGTGTGGTAGGATCGCTCCCTGCGTCGGTGGTTAGCCATAGTAGCGGAAATAGGCCGACGTTAAATGAAACACAAACTATATTAGGCAAACTGGGCGTTCTATCGACTTGAGACTCCGAGAGCATATAGGTAATTGCAAACATAAGCGCATCACAAAATCGGCGGTAGTGGAACACACCTGCATAACTGGCCACGATATGGATTTTGAAAATGCTCGAGTGCTTGCTAAAATTCCGCATTACTTTCCAAGAATCATTCGAGAAGCAATTGAGATTGAGAAACAACCCAATAACATCAACAAAGAAGATGGGTTCAGGTTCAGCAAAGCTTGGACACCGGTAGTTCATCCGCGCCTGACGACGACGGCTAACCACAACAACGACGTTCTGCTCGATTGACTCAAAAGGGTTTAAATACCTCCGCATTCCGGATTTGAATTCAGTACTACGAAGACTCTGAAGATGCAAGCTTCAATGTCTTGCGAAACGTTAGTTTGTTTAGGTTCACAAACAGTAACCAGTAATCCTGCCTTTTCTGAGTGTGACTTCCAAAAGACGATGCGGTGCAAGCCGAAAATTATTCATAGTGTTGACGAAATCTTGTTTTGTTTCTAATTGCCATTAGAAAAGTATACTCTTCATACATTAATGAGCATTATCGAATATTGGCATATGTTGTTATACGTGGAATTGCGAACTACCACATCCACAAATCATTCCTAACTCTGGTTTCCCTGAATTCTACGAAGGTACGCTATCGTTTGTGCTTAAATACAGCTATAATGTAATGTACAATTGCGGACGGCTAAATTTTCAGGTGTGGTAGGATCGCTCCCTGGCGGCGGTGGAATAAAAAGTATTTGTGCCTATACACAGGGAAAATGAAGTACCCGATTTCAGAGGGTCGACATTTTGTCATTTCACATTTTGCATCAATTTGGTTTTCACGGTTGTGCAATGTACATGGCCAAATTTCATTATGAATATATTTAAACAGTCCGACCAATTACTTATTGTCTAGTTAGAAAGATTGTAACATAATAAATAAAATTTAAAAAAGAATTATGACTCACTATACACTACAAGAACATTTACAAATTGTAACTTTGTTCATTAAAAATAATGAGTCGGATATTTCGATTTAACGAAATTTTCGCTGAAATCATCCCGAGTCGCCCGACTCCACGGGAGTCTTTGTACAAGGTGTAACTGTTTCACACTTTTTTGATGACGATGAGAGCACTACTATTAGAGTCACCGTCGAGCGCTATAGAACGACGCTGGAGAGCTTTCTGTCAGCCCAATTAGAAGACTTTGACTGGAAGACATATTGTGGCTGCAAAAGGACCTTGCGACGGCGTACACTTGCAGATAGACAATAGCGTTTCTGAGAAACGTGTTCCTGGAACACTTAATTTCTCGATTTAGTGATTTAGCATTGCCAACCAGATCATCAGATGTCACAGCTCCTATTTTGTCATGGGGCTACCTAAAAGAAAAGGTTTACGCCAACTGCCTTCAGGCCCTGCTGAAGCTGAAAGACAACATCGGTCCAGAAATAAAAGACGTAACAGCAGATGTCTTGATTCTAGTTAAAGAAAACGCCTTGTAAGGAGCTCAATCGGGCATTGCAGTTGCAGGCGGCTATTTGGCTGAATGTACCTTTTATTGATACTCCTCCCTGCATATAGCTCTTTTAAACGACTTTATTCAGTTTACACCAGCCATTTAGCGAGTCCTGCCATCTATATTCGGTTGCGATTCCCAATTGTATAAAAGAAGTATCAAAATACAAAATGCTTCCTAAATTCAACACCAAACTTTGCTCACACAACTATGCTATTGCTAATTTAAACCATATTAAACAAATTGTTTTGTTGCAAATGTTGAATTTTAGTATCCTGAAAAAAATCAGTTGTCGATTACTAAAGTTAGTTAGTGACAGGGTTGTAGTTACTGCATTTTAATCGATCAAAAATAACTTACTCTTTAAAAATCTGCAACTGTTGCTCGAATTCTCGTACTGTTGACTCATTTCTACAGCAATCGTCCGGCTGGATCCATGATCGTAGACAAACAACTCAAACTTTTGCGAAATGCTTAGAATTTTCCAGATTATACTATAATCTTTCAGTATAATCTCATAACTTATTATAGGTAAGTTAACTTTTCCTTATAATGAAGTAAAGAATTCACTTTTAATTTTATATTCTTTAGCTTTTCGGGAATGTTGGAATAATTAACACAATTTGAGCTTCCAATTCAAGGTTAGTTTTATATTTAAATAATTAAACACTTTATATCCTTTAACTTTGAAATTATTTAAACAACTTTTAGAAATAACATTAAGCTCACAAATAATTATGTAAATAAAATTGTAGACACACCCACAATTAGCAAACTTCAACCTTAATGGTTAATATTTTAAAATTGGAGCACACGAAAATACGTGGTTCCACTTTGAGTGACAATAACCGACTAAAATCCAAAATTGACCCACTTTGGCAACTTTACGCATAACTCAAATTAAAATAGACCAATGAAAATTTAATTATTAATCTTTTTGATCATCATATGTTTCAAAATATTATAAATTTGTAAAATCCTAGATAATTAAATTATAAATTAATAAACAAAATTCATATTTGTAACCTATACAAATTTACAAAACTTTTGATACTAAATTCATCAAAATTCCAGACAAAAAATGTACACTTGGTTAAATATTCAAATTTAGACAAAATACATCAAATGAGCCATAAAATTATAAAAACAATAACAAAATCTTACAATACAATTAAATACACACAAACATATCCTCCACAAGTACTAATAACAATATAAATAACCAAAATTCAATTATAACCTCACAAACAATACATCTCTCTAATTTCCATAATTTACAAATAAATAACATAATTCAAATAAATAAAATTGCTTCAATACTTTCCTCATACACCAGATAAACTAATTAAAACAATAGTAACATCTTGCATTTCAAATTAAACTTGATACACACATATTTACAAAAATTAAGACAATAATAATAACAAAATTTTATCTTCCAGGGCTCCCACACCTGCCCAAAACAACCAAAACCTCGCCTACTTCGCACATAGACGTCACTATCCTCATTCAAAAGGAATATGCACTACAACTTCACTTAAGTCACCAACAAACCACATCGTAACATCCTCCGATGATCGTACAAGACCTTTTACTCTTATTAGGTATACAAAATTCATATTTTATCATAATAACTTTTCAAATATCCTTCTTTACATGATAATGAAACTAATTATATTCCATTTCAGGTAAAATCAAGACTCCTATCATCAAAACATTATCCTTTTACATATACGTAAGGCATTACGAAGCCAAAAATCACATCATGTCAGGGTTATTTAGTAAAATTAACATAGTTTAAGTATAGTCTAGGATAATAATATAAATATAGGGTAAACAACACAGCAATATATATATAGCGAGAGTGGTTTTTTATTGTTGCAAATACTTCTTTTTTCTTGTATCAGCCCTATCATTTTTAAGATGTTTGTAGCGTCTAGCGTATATTATCGTTTGAGCATAAAGAAGTTGTCAAAAATATATGAAATCAAATAAGTACTGGGAATGAGAATTCGTTTTGAATCTCTAAAGAAACCACAATTAATACCACAGTGTAAGAAATGTCAGTCATTCGGACACACTCAAAGTATCTCTAATAGACAACCAAGGTGTGTAAAGTGTGCTGGTAAACATCTCATTAGGGAATGTAGAAAAACACCAGAGCAAAAGCCAAAATATGCAAACTGTAACCTAGAACATCAAGTAAACTATGGAGACCGTGAAGTAGAAAAAATATTACAGACTCCAAGAGATAAAATTACCCAAACTACATAGAAGGATACAGCGAGAACATATACGCAAGTCAGCAGAGACAGAACCTATGCGCAAAGCACAAATAGAACAGCTCATCCCATAACACAACAGGCCGCACCACAGATGACACCACAAACAGACAGCAGAAAAATCCACTAACGAACTATTACTAACATTAATAGCTAGGATGGATTCATTTTCTGAAAGGCTTTAGGAACTTGAACAAAATAACAACAACATCAAACAATGCAATCTAATCTCTAGCCATTTCTTGATATCCAAAAAATAGATATATGCCACATCTCAGAGACTCACTTAACAAGAAAATCCTATATCAAATTCAGAGATTATAAGTTATACCACGCCATCTACCAATCGAACGCAGCAAGAGGAGGTAGTACCACAATAGTCAAAAATAGCCCCTCTCTTTACAAGGAGGTATACGAATGGAAGTAGAGGAAAATCAGGTGATGGCAATTACGATCAATACTGAGAGAGAAAAAATTTCTATAGCAGCAATATACTGTCCTCCACGACATAAAATATAAAGAGAGTTATCTTAATATTCTAAACCACCTAGGTAATAAATTTATAGTTTGCCATTTTAAGGACCACAGAAAACATACAGTTTTATAATTCCGACAACACACCAGTTGTTTGTTGTTTTTACACGAAAAAGTTATGTATCGTGCACTTGCTACTATATTAAACATGTCGAGTGAAAGAAGAAGATCTTACGTACATCATATTATGCTAAAAGTCACTATTATGAAATTCACACGTTAGTGACAGTAATAATATTTGTAAGAAAATTGTTATGTGATTTTTAAAATTTGCCGCTACACTTTATTAATTCCGTAATTGGTTTGCCGCTTCGTAAGAATTAGTATCGTCATTTTAATTGAATATCGCTGTTTTATTAGAAGTCTTATTTTGGGTTACTATTTTCGCTATTTTGTTTTGACTTGAAAATTTAGTTAACGTTATTTTAATTAGAGGTCTTATTTTCGGTATTTTGTTTTGTCTTTCGAAGTTCGAGAAATGTGTCAATAGTTCTTTGTGTGAAATCTGCAAGCTCTTGTTTTCTTCCGCGTTGACCTCGAACGTTTCCTGGAACTCGAGTGTCACAAATAAATTCTTTTTTTAGAACATTCCAGAAGATTTCGTAATGTGGCGCAATTTTGAGGGGAGAAGTGCAGGTCCCCATTGCATTTTGAGTTAGTTCATTTTCGATCCATGGGAACTCCGGTCGCCCGTACGGGGGCCGTAATTACGTTAAGTGCTGCAGGGACGGCTCGGGTTTTTTTTTGTGAGGGGTATCATTAATGTGTATTCCGTTTCCCTGTGGTACCAAGGGGTATCTAACAGACCGTCGGCTACTGCCGGATTAATGGGAATAACTTGATTCAACCCCAGAAAAAGGCAATTCTTTGGAGAATTGACAAATCGCCTTTCGGCGGATCGACTTCAAAACCCAGCTCCCGTTGCTCTGCGTTTGTACCATCCAGGAGTCCCGTTTCCCGTATCAACTCTGCTCCGGAGAACGTGGTCTTCCTTCTCTTCGATTTCTTTCGACCCTGCATCTGGTTGTGCCTGTCTACAAAATTCAAGGTAAAAACTTCCAGTTTGGTGTTTTTGTGAAGCGAAATTTTACGTGCAACTTGCAAAATTCATTATTGAAACTTTTAGTATCTAGAAACAGGAAGCGACCTTCAGTTGCGGACTGTATTTGTTCGAAGTGTAAAGTACGAGAGAAATTTTGTGTTACACATTGTATTTTCCTGTAAACTTTACGCGTTTGACCACACAGAGTCATTTTAACATAAATATTGTGTGTCAACGACGGCAAGTTTTATTCTCTGAGTGCTCAAGAATTAAGATTCTGTAATTCGGATTTTTGGTGTTAAACTTGTCATATTTTAACCAATATTCATATCATTATATGTGTTTTAAAGTTTACTGTGTCTTATTGTGTCTTTTGTACTTGTTGTGTAAGGATTTTGCAAGCTTTAAATATACAGGTGAAGGCACAATTAAAGGTAGGTTCCCTTCCCGTAGCTGTTGGTCCTTTGCCTTTCACAAGAACCTTGTAACCAGCTGGATTTGAAAGGTGGCGCCCACTTATTTCGACGCATCCTGTACACAACTTGAAGCATTTTCTCTATAAGCAATTTTACGAACTCCCCCTACTCCTCTGAGCTAAGCCGTAGGCCCTTTTTGTTACGAATCGTCGAAAGAGCTCGATTGGCCCGTAACAAATTTGGCGCCGCAACGTGAGCCCTTTTTGGATCGTAACAAAATTTAATAGTTTTTGAAGTATTTTATCTATCTCATTAGGACTATTGCTAACAGCTTTTCGTCCCACTGTATATTGTCTTTTTCTCTGCAACGTGTTTCTTCTCAGCGCTAAGATAGAAACACGGGGGACCTACAGTTTAAAATCGATTCCTAACGACAGAAATTCCATAGAATGTTTTTAGCATTAAGTTTCAACGACTGCTAACCAAGTTGGGGAATTGTGTGTGATGGGTTGCAGAGCAAGATTTTTATTAACTGCCCTGGTAATGCCATGGAATTGAACCCAACTAAGCTAATACTACATATATTAAGACTAATAACAGTTATCAAATACTTAAGAGCGTATTCTTATTAACATCGTACAAATACAGATTAAAGAGTTTTAGCATTAAAATAACATATTTAGTGTAAAGAAATTATATATTCAGTGTTTGAAATGGGCGTTGAGTTAATAATTATATTGCTACCGTTATGTAAATAAGGGAACTATACGAATTTGCTGCCATCATATTTTATCGCATTATGTAAGACGTGTAACTGGATTTCCCAGAGTTTAGTGATTAGAATGAATAATGTATATGTGGAAAGATGAGTGTGTATGATCTTAGTTGATACAAAACCACTGTCAGTCAGTCTTGTGGTTGTCCCAGGTAAGTTGCTTTTCTACACGTATCAATAACATTCGATTTTAGTACGTGTCTTTGATAGCTTCTTGCTGTCCTTATTATTATTAATATTACTAGAGAATTTCATTCCTCCCTAAAACCAACTACACCATTCTGAGTCATCCCATACCTACTATCAATATAAAATACCCCGAATTACATTTTTGCGAGATTCTTAGAATTAGCTCTTAGAGATAAAAAACAAATTTAGCCTATTGTATTTAGACAACTCACTTGTAACTACTGTATTTCGACAATAAGATACTGCATATCTGAGAGAGATACTTTAAGGTTTTATCTAATATCAATTGCTGCCATTTAAGACTCTATTAGAGATATCGCTGCTAAAATTCTATTCTATTGCAAACAATTTAGTTATACTGCTTGTAGCAATCTTACCTAGATAAAGGGAAGTGTTATGGGCCGAACGAACTTATTCATCGATCCGCAAGAGGAAAGGTGGAAAAAGGCCCTCGGCTTAGCTCAGAGGAGTAGGGGTGGTTCACGGAAACCGCTTACGGGGGGAAAGCGTGCCTAGTTGTGTACAGGGTAGGTCAAAATTAGCGGGCGCCACCTTCCAAATCACAGTTGCTTGCAGGTTCTCCTGGAAGGCCGAGAAGTCAGCAGCTTACGGGAATCGGACTCACCTTCATTGTGCCTCCTCCTGTATATAAAGCTTGCAAAATTCATGCACACTATAAAATAAAACTACACAGAAATAAAAGCTATGGTAAATTTTAAGATAAGTATAATTATTCTACTATTTGAAATTGTTGATACAACACAAAAACAAAGATTACATTCAAAATGGTATGTATGGTTTAATATAAGGGTAGTTGGAACGTTCGAACAAGAAAAAGGCTCGCCGACAGTAGCTTGCGATATTTTCTTATAACAGATCTACGGAGCCAGTGGCGTCTGGGTTTACAAAAAATACAATTTATGATCGCACTTTACAGTTAACAAAAAAGAAAGAAAATGACAACTGGCCACCGAAGGTCGCATTAAAAAAAGGTTCAGCACTTGAAACTTGAACATGAAACCCGAAACAAGTTTTCACAACACAATTATCAATTTGATTTACCTTGATTTTCTTCGGCAGGTAGTACAGAAAAAGGCAGGCACAATTTGGGGTGTTCTTTAAGTTCTTCGAGAAGCGAACAATGAATCGCAGGCACGCCACTGAAGGCTGGAATCACGATTGCACCAGCAACCGCGAAGACGTTCTTCGGGAAAACGGGAAATTTCGAAACGAAACATTCGATGCACAAACTTCCTAGTTTGTCATAGCAGCGGCACATCCAAGGGGTTCGATAATAATTCGTCAAAGGTGATCAGCAAATTCGCAATGAATTGCCTTCCAAGGGTTAAAATCCAGCGTGTTTTGTAACGTTTCGCCCCGGTTGCTTATTGGGGGCGAGAACGCTCCAAAATTTATACTCTGGGTACGCTCTTGAGTTGCCCAGAATTCAATTACAAGTGCTTGGAAAAAATAAATAGGTCTCTAATTTTAATTAATGTAAAAATACTAATATTAATTGACACGCCACTGGTTTTTCCTGGTCGGCCGGATGTCTCCGTCGGTTCAGTGGGCCGATTGGCTCGCTCGCACAAAATGTCCGCTCGATCGGTCGCAACTAATTTTTAACATAAACAAACGAATTCGTTATGCTTTGTTTTCGCAAAAAATGCAACTCCCTTGCAAGAGGACAAACAAATTTGTGATTCGGTACTCGGGATAATGTGGTGGAAACTTTTCAAGTTATAATTTACACGTGCAATTTTGCTTGCTTTAAGCAAAGTGAAATCTGAGTAAACAAAACTATGACAAATTCTTGTGCGGAGGTACACCTACGTTCCGTCGACAGTGGACAGCTACAGAATAAACAATCTGTATGTATTCAGTTCCAAATTTTACGGTACTATTCATTCAAACAGGAGATTTTATTTTAATCAGGTTTCCTGGAATTTCAAAAACTCAAACGAAGCAATTTTAAAAATGTTTTTTTTTATATATATAATTCCACCTAGCTTTGCCACTCCGTGACTGAATTTGTAGAAAGCTTTGAACTGTTTGAAATTACTCCAACGCAATTCAAATATCCTAGCGGGACTTACAAAAATTTGACGTCTCGTGTAATTCCTCCACGCATTACGACAAACCTTGTACAGGGTGTTTAACTAGAAACAGCAGGAATTATTACAGCTTACTTACTTCGTCGATTCAGACACCGACTCGATAAGCAATAATAACTTTTAAACAGAAACTTATAGCGATGGTAACCGATTCAAACGCCGGCATACCAACGATAAAAATGTCTGTGACAGGGAAAACGGACTACGGGGCACTCAAATGAACGAGCAAATCAGATGAAATATTTATATTTTCCAACCTTACTTTCAAAACGTGCTAGAAATCAAACGGCTTCGAATGGCGGTATAAATTGACAAAATACCACGACGGCTGTCGACTGGCGAAGCTCACTGGATCACTCAGCTTCGGAATCTGTAGCTGGAAACGAAAATTATTAAATTTGTTAATACAACGGCGAAAACACTAGAAAATTATTAATTCACTTTCGGGTAAGTATATGGAATTAGTAAACGGATTTTACCACAACGGTTAATTTCAGGATCGGATTTTCAACACTAGGATCTTCTAAGAATACTCTTAGAAGAAGGTCGAGGAATATTTCTGACTTTGGATTAAATCCAAAGCCAGGGAATAAAGTGTCTTTCAAATGGCCGCGCTTGCGGTTTTGTACCGGCCATTTCAAGTTTACGACATGCGCGCAACCCCACTCTTGTTTGGAGGAGCCGCATGTTTCTGGAAGATTTTCGAGTCACGGCTGCTGGCAGATATTTGTTGATGCTATTTTTATCTCAAAATGTTGAACCCTGGTGTAATTGGTAATTAACACCAACTAATCACTTTTTCACCATTTTGACCCGTTACAGTTTCTTTAATCCGACACTTGTAGGTGGTTCTGTTCACTCCCTGGTGATAACTGCGATACGAAAATTCACGCGATAGACCCCCATCGAAAATCCAAACCGCCGTTACAGTACTTAATTTCGGTGCTAAGATATTCGCAAGTAACCGGGCCGAAAGGAGATGTTAAATCCGACTGATGAGAAAACGTAATGCCAATATGCATCGGCCGAAAATATTTCATCATATTGCGAAATATGGTGCAAGAGTTCTAGAATAATTTAACACGTAGGACTCCTTTCAAGGGCAAGATATTCCTAGGCCACGGCCAAGCGCGCAGACAAAACATTAATCGGCATTTCCCCATGATAACAAAAAAAAGGTCCACCAAAAGCGTATTCGGAAAATAATAATATAGTAATCGGCTACAGGGCGGCAATTAAAAAAGAGACTTCAAATCAGATGAAGCGGCAAAATCAAACGAACATACGAGAACTTGTATGTACCACATATAACTTTTGTTACGTGACACCGATGATTATTTCTTTGGCCGCTGTTGGACCGTTTTAAAACCTAAGACGATTACTAAACAACGAAAAGGCCCTCTGCGGATAGGCCTTTTCTTAAAAGTGTACCGACAGGAAATTGCATAAATTATCAAAACTTTAGAAATTCCAAACAAAAATACTACACTTACTTTTTATTTTTAGTGCTTTGTTCACTATTTCCTTACTCGTAACACGTGGCTAAAGACATCACAGAAACGACAGCATATTAAATTTAATTTAACCGCCGTGTTCGTGTACAGAAGCAGATCCAAACCTGTCCCGTTCCACTAGGTTACAGAAATACGTAATAGAGTACAGAAGTATTATTTTCTTTTCAAAGTAGCGCCTATATGCGTCTCGTAACGGTATTTGAAAGACCTAGATTTTGAAAAAAGTTTTCTCTTTAAACTCAAAATACTAATTTCCTCTTCAGAATTATCTAGAAATCGTTTTTGAAAAAAATAAGTAAGAAGAGACTGTAACTGAAACTTTCGGCTGGTGAGGAATGTAGTAAAACTCTTATTATTAAGCCGTTACTTTGCTTGCAAATTTTTTCATTGTATAGCTTTTTGTTTGGAGTTTTTAGTAATATCTCCTTGTCTGTGTGATTACAATGCCTGACAAAATTTGTACTTACAACCCTCAGCATAGCACGATTTTCAGTCTAAAATTCCACACTTTCTTCCAGAAAGGTATGAGAAAGTTGAAATTATCTCCATGGTAGGTTAGTCTCTAACTTAAAGGATAATAAATGGTTTAATATACGAAATAATCTTTCACCGCCTACCAAAAAATTTATCAGGATGTCCAAGGTTTCGGAAATTCTTAGTTTCCATTTCGTCACCGTTGGGAAATCAGCGCAACGACACCATTCGAAATATCTCGTGGAAGTCTCGTTGGTATTGAATTAAGCGTTTCGTCTGGTGAAAATTCAGTGTGAATAATCCAACACAGGAACGCTGCAAGAACGGCTCTGCAAGTGTATTTTATTATGCTCAAGCAAAACTATTAATTTCAGTCAAATTTAATCGTTTCGCGATAGTAAGTGATAAATGAGTACACACCAAATCCAGGGGAACTTGCAGATGCGTTCGCTGTAATATTGTCTCGGGAAAACTCAAACCAACCGACTGATTAATTGACAATTTGTGAAATGAACATTACACCTGAATAGATGTCTACTAGATTATGAAAATACAAGAACTTGCGCTCTCAACATTTGAGCTTTAGATATAATGAAAATTTAAACTCCATTCTGCTTTAAGAAAGCGGAAATTAAACTTATCGAACGCTTTATAGGCTATCGCTGTCTAAGAACTTTTGAACCTGGAAGGATCCCAAAGTACGCTGTTCGAGGCAATTCAACTCATTAAAAGTTTCCCTATAAAATTGCAAAATACAAATTGACACGTGCGGGTTTTTGTGCTTTCCATTTTAACGAAACATCGCAATATAAGTTGGCACCATGGGTATTACTACATTTTAAATCGAAATAATGTAATAAACATAACCACGTAACTCAGTGAGTATATCCTCAAGGTCTAGTTACAACGTACGATGTTTCTAGATAATTCCTAATGACAGTTATGATATCTAAGGGGCTGTTCGGCGGATTGCTCTAGGTCCACTTAAATGACTAGGTAAATAATAGGGGGCTAAAGCGTAGCGTATTGCTTTTCATAGCGTACCGGCTAGCTGTATTTAAAATAGCAGCTTAACCTGCTACTTTACTAAGGAATTGCAATTGTTTAAAGGAAAACTATTATTATAATAAAATTAATTACGAACACTTAATGTAGCTTAAAAAAATAACGGAGAAGGGACTAAATACGGTAAAAAAATAAGACTTTAAAGATTTAAAGCCAAACCACAGGTGCTTATCCAAAATCTGGATACACAATGGTGGCAAGAAATCATGCATCAGCAAAGCATGTGATTTTTCTTAAAGTTTAGTGAGACAGTTTGACATAATTTCTGAATATATAGATTTCTACTACATGTAGCGCAGAGTGGTTTCAGACCTGGCCACAGTACGCAAGACCACATTTGTACAATAAGAAACCTAATAGATAAGCGACTAATGTACAATAATGATATATACATGTGCCTAATAGATATGGAGAAAGCCTTCGACAATGTCGAGAGGCAAAGAATATGGATTGCCTTAGAAAATGAAGGAGTAGGCACAGGTTTAGTAGAAGGAATTAAAGCAGTATATAAGGAGACATATAATATAATTAAAACAAATAACCAAGAATCTGAAAAATTTAAAACAACAAAAGGGGTAAGACAAGGGGGAGTTCTGAGCCCCCTTTTATTTATTACGTATATGAACAAAATAATAAAGAAATCAAGTGATAAAAGTGTGAAAATAAATGCTGGCTACTATAAGATGAATCCAATAGGAATAAGTGAATGTGTGTTTGCAGATGATATCGTTATAATGGCTAATAATGAAAAAAACCTGCAGTTTAATGTAGATATATGGTGTAAAGAACTACAAGAGCAAGGTATGAAAATTAATACAAACAAGACGAAATCCATAGTAATAACAAATGACGCAGAACGAACAGTAAATATTCAGATTAATAACAACATAGTGGAACAAGTTGAGAACATTAAATATTTGGGAGCAGTCATAGACACTAAAGGAAAGTTTGAAGAAGAAATTAACAATAGAATAACGGCGGCATCAAAGCTATTTCATAGCATTAAAAGAGGCTTTATTAATAAAAAAGAAGTGAGTAAAAAAACTAAGATGACGGTGTATAAAACAGTATACTTACCAACGCTGTTATATGGCAGCGAGACATGGGTACTGACTGAAAAGCTGCATAAGAAAATACAAGTGGCAGAGATGAAGTATCTGAGAAGGGCTGCAAACGTGACAATTATGGATAAAATAAGAAACGATGCGATTAGGAATGGACTGGAAGTTGAAAGTGCTAGGAAATATGTAGATATAAGTCAACTGCGATGGTGGGGGCACCTAAAACGAATGGATGAAAATAGGCAAGTAAGCAAGGTATGGGGAGCCAAGAAAACTGGACGGAGAAGGAGAGGCAGGCCTCGCAATACATGGGATAATGAAGTCGGAAAACTAATAAATAACAGAGGGGTAACATGGAAGCAAGCCGAGACTTTAGCAAGAGACAGGAATAAATGGAGAAAAATGGTGAAGGAAGATAAATGGATAGTGTAAAATTTAAGGAATAATTTAAACCTCTAGACTTAACAGTAGATGAGGAGTGGATTATATATATATATATATATATATATATATATGTTAAACATATTCCAAGGAGCTTGTTGGGGCTTCGGTGGAGTAGTGCGGATACGCACTGCCACTCGAGGTCACGCGAAATTCGGCCTGAACGGTCGAGGTATCGCATCCCGACTGATGCGACCGCATTTCGCTTAGTTAAGTTTAGGGTGCATATTGCATGAATATTTAGTGTGTAAGGGACGCCCGCACCCCCCTGAAGTAATACGGAAGCGATTTCCAGGGGGGGGAACCGCGGGGAAAGTGCTTGTTATCAACTATAATTCGAAAGTCCATTTTACCATCGATTACATATTTCCGGTTTAAACCATCTCCAGTCTTTTTTCACTTATTAATTGTTAGGCAACGGTTTTTGCCTGCTGTGAGTATTACTTAAATGTGCGCTCTACAGTAAAATATTTGGTAAAATATACGTAAGTTATCTCGACTCTATAACAGCTGGAAAGAATGATAAAAGTTGAAGGAAGGGCCTTGCGGGGGAGTGTTGAGAGGGGTCAGCGGAGGCAGTCTACGCGGAGGTAGTCTACGCGGAGACAGTCGACGTGAGGTTGTTGTAGTTAGGCGTAAACGTGCATATCTTTGACGTAATCACTAATTAATAGCGTTTGCGAACCTACTAACTAATTGCTATGCAAATATCCTCTAAGCTGAGGCAATGTGCGATTTTAATGTTACCACGTATGTGATTATACAGGTGTTTTCAACGAAAAGTAGCCACCCTCAGCATCTTTCAAAACAATTTTTTAGTTGAAAATCGCCAAGACACGTCAACAAAGACAGCAAAGGGGACATCTTTTTACCTAAAATCCGGACGTCTGTCATCAACCCCTTAGCCGCCACAGCCACCCCCTCTAAAATTTCAAATGGCACCATACCATGTGTGGCACATCGTTGGAAAGGCTATTCATAAGAAATTCATTCTACTATTTATTTTTTTATTTGCCTGAAATTGAGACATAAGAAAATTACGATGAAAGATGGTGCACCTTCTCACTATGTGGTTCCCGTTCGAGAATTTTTGAACAATCGGTTTCCTGGACGATAGGTTGGAAAACGTGGTCCCATCGAATGGCCGGCTAGATCATCCGACCTGTCTCCGTTGGATTATTTCTTATGGGGGCATTTGAAATCCAAAGTATAAGCAACACAGCCGGCCAACATTAAACATCTTAGGCAGAGAATAATAGAAGACAATTGACACCGCAAGTTCTCGCAAATGTTCGTTCTCTCTTTCAAAGTGTTCTGTATGATTGTATGGAAGTTAACGGAAGTAACTTTGAACAATTACTTTAACGGTGAATGCTATATTCAGCAGCTTTACCGAAATAAACAAAATATAGTTTTTAATTTTTTTATGTCTCAATTTCAGGCGAATAAGAAAAAATAAATAGTAGAATGAATTCCTTATGAAATAACCTTTCCAACGATGTGCCACACATGGTATGGTGCCATTTGAAATTTTAGAGGGGGTGGCTGTGACGGCTGAAAGGTTGATGACAGACGTCCGGATTTTAGGTAATAAGATGTCCCCTTTGCTGTCTTTGTTGACATGTCTTGGCGATTTTCAACCAAATAATTGTTTTGAAAGATACTGAGGGTGGCTACTTTTCGTTGAAAACCCCTGTATATTTCATGAACCTGCATCGAACGGAGTCGCATGATGAATAAAATAAGCAATCTTTTAAACAAGCCTCTTTTCACATATTCACTCGGGGGAAAGCTTGAAGTAACTAAAATAATTTTACTACACCCCCGCCTTGTATATAGATTTATCTGCAAAAAAAGATATTCTATTGATTGTTTGATAGTGCGATATAATTTCCATATACCGTGTTTATCAAGTCAGCCGGGAAATTAAAATAGGGAATAACAAGAAGTTGTATATATCCCTGGATTGATTTAGCTACTCTCAATTGCCCAATATGGAAATTAACATTTGCCTACATACACTGTTAGTTAATTATTATAACATTAATTATACAACTGACAAATTTGTTATACTTACTAAACTAGCAAATATGTAGGTAATTAAATTACACTGTAATAGTAATTTTTAAATAGCTTTCTGTGATGGTAAAACAAAATAAAGTTCTCCTCCATGCAACTATTGCAGTAAAACCAAGTTAAATAAGGTTTAAGTCACTCATCATTTTTGGCCTTTCCTCAGACTAAGGAGTTTCAGAATAACAAAGAGATGATTAAGAGGTAGGAATCGGATAGGAATTTGATGTTCTAAACACAACTGTATCTGTAGCTGGTTCAAAAATCAAAAATATTTAGGCTGCAGTAATTTACCACGAATTAGAACCGTAGCTTATATAATAATCCTAAATTTTTATTTACGAATAATATTATGCGCAGCTGCTAATTAACTTTATTAGCTAAATACCTAATTAAAGAGATATAAATGTTATCAAAACAATTCAAATATTACAACGGAGTTATTCAATAAATACTTAATAAACTTGACAGATACAACAATACAGGGTGATTATTTTATGTTTTAACAGGTAGGAAGGCTACACACATTATAGCTGTATACAGGGTGTCCCAAAACTCCTGGGACATAGAGCTACCACGTATTCTAGAGGTCAAAAGAAGTCGATTGGACCC
>JABXWE010014364.1:0-11790 GCA_014611495.1 Limonius californicus
TGAATTTTTGTCTGGAAATTTCGTAATACCCTCTCAACCTTTATTTTACGACTCTTGTTCTAGAAAATAAAGCAGCTTATTGAAGGGATTTTCCAAAGTGGCACATTTTAACAATTCTCCAGGTAACTAACTATCTTTTACCCTTTCATCTTTGGTTTTATGACTACGGAGATAACAATTATTACCTATGCATACAATTTACAAAAACCAGTAGAATGTTGTTCCCTTCCTTTCTTTTATTATTCAATTGTTGTAAATTAGTGAACAATTTAACAGAGTTATTTGGTCTTCTGTGTATTTGTTTAAAGCTGTTTGTGGTACATTAAAAATGCCTAAAATTGGAAAATCAACTGCTGATCACTGTCGATTGTGGATAAAAAAAGACAATGAACTAGAAACGGACAGAAAAATTATTTTTTTTTCGAGCCTGTTCTAAGAAGGTGAAGTTTTTTCCTGCAGTAAACTTTATTGAATTTGTTGTCGTCTAGCTATACTGTTTTGTTATTTGTATCAAAATTCCGAATTCCATTCGTTACCCTAATTATTCTCTGACATTAAAAATGTCTGTTTGTATTTGGCAGATACCATGCTCAAAGAAGTACCAAGTGGATTAGCAAGTATCTACAGCACTTCACAAGGAAAACATTAACGGGCTTCCTATAAAACACAACGGTTAATTACAACTTCGTTTGCTACTGGAACACCAGATTTTGATAACTTCAATGCTGATTTGTGTTAAGCTTTAGTGGCTTCTAATATTCCATTAAAAAAGTTGGATAGTTTACCCTTTAAACAATTTTTGTCGAAATACTGTGACAAACATATTCCTAGCCAATCTATATCACGTAAGAAATATATTGATATTCTTCATGAAAAGACTATGAACGAAATCAAAACTAAAATAGCAGGAAATATGTTTTGGATAGCTGCTGATGAAACTACAGACGCCAAGGGACGTTATGTGACAAATTTAATTATTAGAATATTAGAAGATACTGTTCCAGAACCGTTTCTGCACAGTGTTAAACGATCAGATAAAACAAATAATTTGACAATAGCCAGATTTGTAAACGGCAGCTTGTCAAATTTGTTTCTACCGGAACAGATACCTACCGAAAATTTACTTTTAATGTTATCCGATGCTGCGTCGTATATGGTGAAGGCTGGTAACTCTTTAAAAATATTTTTTCCAAATTTAATCTACTTGACCTGCTTAGCTCATGATATTAACAGGGTGGGGGAAACTATTCGCGAACACTATAAAACTGTAAATAGCCTGATATCAAATATGAACAAATTGTTTATTAAAGCTCCGTTAAGGGTTCAAAGATACAAAGAACGTTTTCCAAATCTTCCATTGCCCCCAGAACCGGTGATTACCAGATGAGGTACGCAGTCATGTTTTATGCAGAACATTTTCAAGATCTTAAAAAGTTTATAACAGATTTTGAAGCAGATTGTGCTGCGATGAACGAATGTAAAAAACTATTTATGGATAAACAACTTGCCGTCCAGTGGTGTTTATTAAAGGCCATTTTTCATGTTTTGTTCCGGTAATAAAAAATTTACAAACCATTAGTTTGCTTTTAACGGAATCCCTACATATGGTAGAAGAATTGCAAGAAAAATTTAAAGCAAGCAGTACTCTCTGAAACCGGTAAAATCATATCACAAAAATTTTCTTCTGTTCTAAAAAACAATCCCGGTTACGAACAAATCAAACACATATATGAAGTTCTTAATGGATCTAAAATTTCGAATGAAGCTGTAAATATTGATCCATTGCTTGTAAGCAAATTGAAATACTCGCCAATTACATCATGTGATGTTGAGCGCTCATTTTCTGCTTATAAAAATGTATTAAGCGATAGGCGCCCATCTTTCTTAATGGAGAATATGGAAAAATATTTAATTGTTTATTGTTTCAGTCGATAATTAAAATGTAATTAAAATAATGTTTTTTTTGCGTTTTTAATTTATCTGTAGTTTATAAACCTATTCTATACTGCTATTTATTTAGAAAATAAACTATTAATGTTTAAACGTCTCTTTTTTTATATCTATATTTTTTAGGAGTGTAAATTTTTTAATATGTAATTTGTGTATATTGCATATATTTCATTTAAACTGCATATTAAGCGAATATTTAAGCCATTTTATTGTGCATCCGCGCCCTAATGTCCACGCGCCCTAACGGTCGGCGCCCTAACGGCCGGCGCCCTAACGGTCGGCGCCCTAATGTCCACGCGCCCTAACGGCGGCGCCCTAACGGCCGCGCCCTAATGTCCGGCTCCGATACCAGCCAACAATCTAGAAGCATTCTCTATCAATGTACACACAAACCTAAACCCACTAAAAATAACCACAGTATATAAACTACCCAACAATCCAATAACAGAAAATGACATGCAGCAGCTGTTCGACACGATGACACCAACACTTGCACTTGGCGACTACAACGGTAAAAGCACCTTATGGGGATGTCGAGCTAACAATGCATGTGGCAGAAAACTCAACGACGTAGCAGCAAAACATCAAATCCAATTAATTTCCCCAAGTGAGTATACGTTCTGCCCCTACAGAGACGATCACCAGCCTGACGTACTGGATATCATGCTAGCAAAGAACTTTCACATACCCGTCTAGCAAACGGTAATTTCGGAATTAAACTCATACCACCTACCGGTGATAATAATATTCACTACTACACCAATACCCAGCCCAAAAATTCCGAAGATGATAAAGGGATACGTTAATTGGGACCAATTTCAAGGAAATGTAGATACTCATCGAACTAACCCAGCCCAAATAATAAGCACCCAAGAAATAGACCCGCAAATAGCAGCATTTGCAGAAGCAATTAATGAGTCGGTGCAATCGGCAACAAAACCGTACAATCACGGTAAAGCGAAAAACACGAACATTCCGCCCTGAACATAATAGAACTAATTAGACAAAAAAGCAGAACAAGGAGGCAATGGCAAAGGAATAAAGGTCCAATCCTAAAAAATCAGCTAAGCAACTTAACCCACCAAATAAAGCGGGAAATAGACAAATACAGAATTTACATCTATCAAAAGAATTTAGAAAACATTGAACTGTATAGCGCTAACCTATGGAAAGTAACAAAAAACATTATTCGAGAAACCGAAATAATTCCATCGCTAACAACATCTAATGCCACATATAGCTCAGATGAAGACAAAAGCAATCTATTTGCAAAACATCTTGAAAAGTGTTTTACACCAAAAATATCAGAAGAAAACAGACGACATGCACAAAATGCAACCACAGATATTGAAACTCATTATCCATTAATAAATCCACATCACCTCAAGAATTAATATCATACATAAAAATACTATCAGTAAAAAAAGCACCTGGTCCTGACGTAATTCCCAACATAATACTTAAAAAGCTAACAAAAAAGGCCATAGCTTTCCTAGTCATCCTGTTCAATGCCTGCTTAACAAAAGGATACTTTCCAAACAACTGGAAACATGCCCATATATTAATGTTTTACAAGCCAGGTAAGAACAAATCAAACTGTAGCTCTTACCGCCCCCTAAACTTATTACCAATCATATCGAAGCTGCTCGAGATTCATTAATTCATTAATTGAACATGACATAGTGCGTCCCTTACTGTTAGGATTCCGAGAAGAGCTCTCGGCAGTGCAACAATTACAAAGAATTGTCGAGATAATAGAGCGCGGGTACGAAAACAAAAACTACACGGTAGCGGCGTTTTTGTATATCACCCAAGCATTTGATAAGGTTTGGTTGGAAAGACTAAAATACAAATTGCTTCAGCTACCTCTTCCCTAATACCTAGTCGCCATCATCTTCTCATTCCTCGAAAACACATCATTCGCAGTTACAATAAACGAGACCATCTCAGAAACAAAGCACATTTATTCAGGGGTACCACAGGAAACTGTTTTGAGACCAACACTGTATGACATACCTAATCCCCAAATAAGCAAAATGGCGCTATTCACTGACGACACGGCTATATTTACCCAGAACGAACAACTCCACACAGCTATTGACCAATTACAATCAGCAATCAACCCAATAGGCAAGTGGTTCAACAGATGGTGTATAACATTAAATCCATCCAAGTGTATAACCAAATATTCACATTGAGACGAATACAGGACCACTAGAACATCCGCATACATGGAACAACAATCCCCTGGAGCCCAAACGGCGAAGCAACCAAATATCTTGGAGTCCACTTGGATACCAGACTATCCTGGAGCCACCATGTGAATACCAAACTAAATCAAGGGTACAACAGATTGAGGCAACTATATATCCACTAATCAACCGCAATACACCATTGCGAAGGGAGTGCACAATTCTACTATATAAAATGCTATTGAGACGTATTATAACATATGCCTCTCCAGTACGGAGCAGAACGTCAAAGACAAACCTAAAGCTGCGTATTCACTTGAGCATTTTTGCGCGCACGAACGGTTTGCGTGCAAAAATGATCATATGAGTACCGGCAAAACAGGCGTGCGCGCAAGGTCTGAGCACGCACGCACACGCTCCATCGCTTGTCGGTCTCGGGGACCACCTCAAAGGAATTTTGTGCGCACGTGTTGCTCAGTTTGGACGAGATTTTTAATTGCGGTTGGTTCATAATTTGTGTGTGTGAAAAATAGCCATTTAATCAAGGAATGGAATAATGAACTAGCATTAAACTTCTTTATTTTAGGACCAATAGCAATAATTAAAAATCCTAAGTCCTGAGATGACATGCGAACGAAATTATAAAAGTGACCACTGGTTTCTTGTAACTTCATGTCTGATAATAAATTTGATCCATTACACAACTGCCTGCTACGATATAGCTGTGTAATCCACCAACGTTTGGTTTGTTTCTTATTTTTTTGTTTTTTTAATACAGCGCATTACAATAAATGCTGCACTTGTAATTGTTGCATTTCTTCGAGACATTTCTCCTCATCAAATCACACACATACAGCAAAAGTTGTTAAGCACAACTGGAGCGGATATTTGCGCGTACAAATAAAAATGTAAAAATATATATGTGTAGATTTTAAAATTTTCGCGAACGAACGTGTGTGCGCACAAACGTTTGTGCACGCAAAAATGCTCAAGTGAATACGCAGCTTAAGAATATTACAAGTCTTTCAGAATAAAGTCTTAAGAATGTCAGTTAACGCACCCTGGTTCATCCGTAATAGACAAATCCACAACGAGTTAGGACTGGATAGTATAGAAAAATTTATCAAAAAACTAACCAAAACGTTCATCACCAAACTCAACAACAGCAACAACACTATCGTACAGGAACTTGGCCAAAAGAACATACATACCCGGCTAAAAAGACATCTTCCACAAGATCTAAAAACAAGTTCAGACAAAAGTGAAAGTGAATAAACTAGTGTAAAATGTTACAACAATTCCGTTGTTTTAACACGAGATATTAAGTAGCTCAGATTTGAGGAGACACGTTCCTTCAGTGACATTATTATAATACATTCAGAAATTCAATTTAAAAAAAAAAACTTCCAAGCAATTTTATTCATGTCAAAAACGCACTAATAAACAACCCTGTATAAGAATAAAAGGAGATGATAGAAGGGTTTTACAGCCATTCAGACAGAGTAGCAACAGCAAGACTAAAAATAGCCAAAACAAGACTATCCGTTATCTAAGTTTACGCAGCAATATCTTCGGCTATAGAGGAAGAGACAGGAAAGTACTACAAAGATTTAGAGGAGCTAACAGGTAGAGAACCAATAATGTCAAATTATATTCTAGTAATGGGAGGTTATTCAGCAAAATGGGACAGAAAGAAAGAGGTGACGGGACCGTAACAGATTGTCACGCCTATTAAAACTCACACAAGAATGATACCATAAATATTAGCGAAAAAGTCCAAACCCCTCTTCCTACTACGCCACTGCTCTGTAGATGAATACGCAAGTGATCATGTTAGCATCCCGGAGAACTCAATCGAAGATGGGCTGAGTCCCAATAAAATAAATTAATAAGCGCCACCGACTTGTAAATTTACTAACACAATCCTAAACATAAAAAATTAGAAAAGTCGGATTCTCTGGTCCAGCATTCACCTACCTTTCCTTTTGTAGTAGTTTTCTCTTTAATCTGATATTCAAGCTTATCGTTGTAAATGAAAAAAACAAATTGCCAATGAGTTAAATTTAATGCTCAAAAATAATTCCCCCATGAAACGATTTCGAATGTAACAAAATAATGTTAGTGAAGTCAATTTTACGTAAAGGTAAACAATTACCCTGCTGAAAGCAAAACTCACACAAACCCAAGGTAATTACTGCGTATCGAAAACACATACGTAAATTAATAAACTTAATAAGCAAAACGCATACCTAACGAAGAGATCTCTACGATTTGGCGAGCGATAAAATAAACAATATAATTAATTAAACCCAACTTGAACTACAAGACGCAATAATACACGACGGTTGGAGTACCCTGTATATAAAAAAAAACACGTAAAATTGCCGTACTATTACAAAATAATTATAAAGTATGCAAATCCCCAATATCATAAATTTTATACTATTTATGAAGTTTAACAGTATACGAATAATTATTTCTACGAAATTGAAACAATTTATCCATAAATCGACAATAATTCTAGTTAAACATACACTTCCTTTTTAGTTGCTTTCTTATCTACGGAATGCAGTTCTACAGAGAAGGCGACCTCCAACACAGATAGTCCGGAAAATCCAGATATCTTCGCTGCGAAGCGGGTCGAGATATGCGTGAAACGTAAATTTTCTGACCGTTATCACTTCCAATTCTTATATGGACGGATTAATTGCCCCAAACTTCGTGCCTAATTTTATTAATGTACATAAGTTAATAAGCAGATCCAAGAGAATCGAACAAGACAAACGTTTGTGAAACAAAACTCACCAGATGCTTTATATACTGGCGTGAACAGTAGCTTCCTCAACTGTGATATTTAAAATCGGAAAAACTTCCTGAGTTAATCTTCCAATCGAAGACACAAAACTCTTAAGTGACGTAGATTTTTAAAACGGAATAATTTCCCTGTCATCAACGACTAATTTGAATCTACGACACAAAAATACCTCCAGAGGAAAGAATCGTTCTAACTTGTACCACTGACTACGTACAACTGTCTTGTCTCCAAAAATCTCCCCTCAAAATTTGAAACTTGAACTCGCCCAAAATTCAACAGGTCTACCAGCTTCGAAATATATATTTTACTACAAGTGGGAATATCACCATACGCAAAACGAGTTGTCTAAACATCAGGCGTAAGAAACGTTACAAGATCCATATCAACATGGGTCTAGAAATGAACCAGGACAGGCCTTAATTTATTTTCCTATAAAATATAAACTTTATATTATGAATTCCTTTTTTAAAACACACAGCAGAAGGAGATGAACATGGAAATCTACAAATGAAATGTATAAAACGTAACTGACTGTATTCTTAGCAACAACAAAGAAATAATTATAAAATACAAAATGGTACGATCTCTGATAACCATAAAAATGGACAAAAAACTACAAACGTTTACAAAAGCAAAGAAATAAATCCAGTTAAATACAGAGAAAATCTTCAAACAACTTCAAGACAGAAGACATACAAATAATAAAAGAAAAAATAGTACAGAAAATGTACAACCACGTAGAACTTAAGCTAAGAACAGCAAGAAAAATGCACAAGGTCAGCAAGAAACTAAGAAAGAACAAAAATGATTAGACGCAACGTAAAAGTTGTTAAAGGAACAAGCAGAGCTGAAAAAAGATCAGGAATATTAATAGAATCGAATACTGCGAAATAAACAAATTAACTAAATGAGAAATAAGAAAGGACATTACAAAAGGATAAAAGCAAAAAAAAAACTTTAATAGAAGAAACACGGTCAACTAAACGGCTGAAACTGAATGATTTAGAAAAATTGGCAATACCAAGATAGAGGGAATAGAGGATGATAAAGTGATGAACAATGAATGGTCAGTAATACAAGAAGAATTAAATTTAGTCAAACAAATTAAAGAAGGATGGGGCTCCAGGAGGTGATGGGATAACTAATAAACAAATTTAAAATGCAACACCGGAAATGCCCCAATTCATAAGAATATTGTTCAACGAAATCCGAAGAACAGAAGTGATGGAAAAATCAATAAATAATATTGCTATTTAAGGAGGGATAAAAGCAACTCACACAGAATTACGGACCAATCAGCTTATCCCCATCTACATGTAAACTTTTCACGGCCATACTCAAAAATAAGATTAAAATTAAGTTAGATCATAACCGTAAATTTACCATTCGTTTCCAACTCACTCTGAGATAATTCTTTGTTGATTTTGGTTTCATGCCAGACATCGCATGTAGATTCTGTAAGGTTGATAGTGAAGTCCCACTGGTAACATCGGGTTTTACATCTTTATTAATATCAGGTAAGCTATCCATGTCGATATACACACGTTCTGCTGTAGTAAACAATTCAGAAATATTAAAATGTAATTGTGTAAATATGGGAATATAGCTCACCTTTATAGTAGAAAAGAGCAATAGTAAAAAATATTACTATAAGTCAAATACTTTTTTAATAACGCTTTATCTAGAATAATTCGGAGGTCTGTCAAAACTCAACATATTCTTTCAGGTTGAGTAACTTAAGAAGTGATAATGTCATTTGAACTACTTTCCATCCTTATACAAGATGAATCAAAGAACACTGTACCAACTATTGATGTGAAGGCGGTGTCAACTCGGTTAAAACAGTTCACAGTTCAAAAGAAGCGAAATTAAAATTTTTGTAACTTAGATCTTATCTCAATTTACTTAATATGTAATAATAAGAATAGAGTTGCCTTTCGTTGAAGTATTCGTTATACAGGATGACCATCAACATTTGGATGGTTATAATAAGTTCTGCAGTCCATTCTTCCGGTATTATTTCTTCTTTCCATATTTTGTTTAGTATACATTGAAGCATTTTAACAATTATTCCTGCTCTCGCCTTGATTAACTCACCAATGATATTGTCGGTACTTGCAGCAATGAATGCCATGTATATTGGTCTGTTTTTGCCTTCTTCTTCTCTGCTACTGCTAATTGTTGTATTGTGTAAATGTGGTCAATGGTTGATCTCTGCTGTAAACCCTGTCTGTTCCTCGCTAATTCTTCCTTGTATCTGGTTTTCTAACTTATTGCGTATTACTTTCCCATATATCCTTCCCATCGTTGCTATCACACTTATACCTGTATAATTTTCGAATTTTTCAGGTTTCCTTTCTTATAGATTGATGTTATGTATGATTGCTTCCATTCCATGGGAATTTCTTGTCCATTAATAACTTCTTGGAACATTCTCTGCATAATTCGAAATAATTTGTTCGTACCGTATTTTATTAACTCCGGTGCGATTCCGTCTGGTCCTGCAGCTTTACCGTTCTTGATTGTTTCGATTGCTTTCTTAATGTCTTCCATTGATACTTTTATCAGAGCTTCTTCTGTCTCTCCCTCTTCTGGATTATTGTCCCTTTCCTCCTCTTCCGCTTCTATGAAACATTGTCTTTATTCCGTTAATATTTCCTTATAGTAATTTTGCCCTTCCTTCCTCTCTTAACTTAACCATTTTGCGTACAGTTTTTTTTCTTTAATAGCCTCCATTGCTTCTTGGTTTAGTTTCCGGCCATATTTTTTTTTATATCTTTCTCTTACTCCGAATGCTTCACTCGCTGCTTCCTTTACGCACTTTTTTATGTGTTTGTATGTTCCCTCTGTACTTTCGAATCCAAACTCTATTAAATTTCATATTTAGCCTATTTTGGTACAGTACTTTTATGGTTTCGTCCTGTAGGAGATCTAGTTTATATTCCATTATTTTTCCTACTTCAGTATCTGTTTCTACCTCCTTATCCTTTTCATTCCTACCTTTCTTTCCATACCATGGCAGTTCCATCTTTGCTATTAATAGTTTGTGATCCGTACCACATTCCGCGCCTCTTTTAACTCTTACTCCGCGTAGCAACTTCTTGGTCCTGGGAAGGACCGGGCTAGTTGTCTTGACGACGTTTCGGCAAAGTCACATTTGACATCTTCAGGTCTTGTCGGATAACTTTCTGCTGATGCTTCTTGTACGGCATTTTCGTGTTCTTCTTTTCTCATATTGACGCGTCTATTCGTTTGACCTATGTATGTTTGATCGCAATCCTGGCAAGGAATTTCGTAGACACCACACGCGAAATCCTCAAAACCAACATATATATATATATATATATATATATATATGCTGTGATTGGCTTCCAGGTATTCTTCCGCGTAGTAACTTCTTGGTCGGGATGGACGCGGGATGGTTTCTTGACGACGTTTCGGCAAAATCACATTTGCCATCTTCAAGGTTTTGTTCGGATAACTTTCTGCTGGTGCTCTTGTAATACGACTTTCCGTATTACAAGAAGCACCAGCAGAAAGTTATCCGACAAAACCTGAAGATGGCAAATGTGATTTTGCCGAAACGTCGTCAAGACAACCATCCCGGTCCATCCCAGGACCAAGAAGTTACTACGCGGAAGAATACCTGGAAGCCAATCACAGCATACAACACCCGCGGAAACCTCAAAACCAACATCATATATATATATATATATACATAAGTTTTATACAAGGTCTAGCAGAATAATCTGCCGTAATTGGGATAAATGTCGTTCGGGCATTAGTAGCTGTAGACGGCTGAGGGTAATGCCTGTGAACAGCGCCATCTATATCAAAGTTACCAACATAACGGGGTCATATTCCAAAACGTCGCAGCTGAGGAGGTTGTCCTTTCAAGTGGTCCTAAAATCATCCGCGGGGATTTACAGTAACGGCTTCATAGTCAACATGTGACTGTTTAGTGTGGTATTGCGAACTTGGAGTAATAGGCCCATAGTTTCTTTGTTTGTGATGCACCGTAGCAGATGGAATTTGGATTTATCACTTTAGGCGGCAACCTCTTCAGCTGCGACGTTGTGAAGTACGACCACGCTATGTTGGTATCTAAAATGGCATAAAATCTATATTACTTCCGCTCGCCGCTAACACTCGAACGATAGCCAGCCCAGAAACGATAAGTTATTCTGCCGGACCCCGTATTACCTGATAGGTAAAGTTTAACGTTCACTTAAACAAAACAGATGGAAAAATAATAATTTCACAATATCCGCTTATGTCAGCTATACATACAAGGAAAAATACCTATGCTCCATCCCTGACCTACATGAAGTGTCCCTGCCAAGCAGGTCATTATTTTTCAACACAACCTGCATCTACATTATTGCATGTGTCTCATACATATTCCAGCTTTGCAATTTCAGCAAAACAAAAGTTTTCTCCTATCGAATCAAACCTTTGATTGGTATCGTCAATAAGTTCGTCATCGGAGGAAACCCTCATACCACGCAGTCATTCTTTAAACCTGGCGAATAAGGGGGCAGCCATTACATCAAGAGATTAGTGAAAGGGGGTACGGAGCCGGATATTAGGGCGCGGCCGTTAGGGCGCCGCTGTTAGGGCGCGTGGACGTTAGGGCGCGGACCGGTAGGGCGCGTGGACATTAGGGCGCCGACCGTTAGGGCGCGTGGACATTAGGGCGCGGATGCACAATAAAATGGCTTAAATATTCGCTTAATATGTAGTTTAAATGAAATATATGCAATATACACAAATTACATATTAAACAATTTACACTCCTAAAAAATATACTTAGATATAAAAAAAGAGACGTTT
>JABXWE010014365.1:0-50776 GCA_014611495.1 Limonius californicus
TCTTGACTCCCTAACATTATCTTTGAATGTTAGATTCTCACACGAAAATACACCTGCTTTTGCCTTATCCCATCTTCATCCTTCAAACATGCTAAAAATGCCGTCAAAAGATTTGGAAAAAATGCTAAGTCTTTCATGGAGTTTTATGAGTTGGGTGATATCTCTGCAGAATTAGATTTGTGGGATAATCTGTGGAAAAAGAAGGATTTAGCAGGAGCAGGAGACAAATTAAAGGACATTAAAGTGGCTGCACTTTTGGAGGAGGCTAATATTTTTTCCATGCAACAAGGCACGCACTCCTCATTTTAAGTGCTTTCTCGTCCACCACGGCTACTGTTGAACGATCTTTCAGTACCCTTCGAAGGGTAAAGACCTGGCTCAGAAGTACAATGGGAGAGGACAGACTGACTGGGTTGTGTTTGATGAGCGTCCATCGGAAATTCTGCAAGGAAAATCAGGACTGGATTGAAACGAAAGGTTTGGACAAGTTTTCTTCAAACCCAAGAAAAATGATATTAGTATAAGACATGTAACTAGAATAAAAATTATTTTTTTTTCAAGTAAATAATTGTAATAACTACCATAACAAAGCACTGCTATAGTTATATATTATTTTCATACATTTTTGGTTTCATTCGCCTTTTCTGTCCTGAAATGTCACAACCTGAACGACCATGCCCCCCCCCCTAGTTTTGATCCTGGGTACGCCCTTGATGCCAGCAATTTTGTATTTTAATCAGTAAATTAAATTATTGTGAAATAATAAACAGTAAAGGCACTAACAGGTAAATAACTATATCATTTACCCAACCACACAGGTATACTGAGTTAAAATCAGAAGACCTAGGTGGTCCTGCAATTAGACCCCTCGTCCTATCCATTTGTTATTATAGGTTCCCAAAAGCATGGATGTTAATTTTGAGACACCCTGTACTGTACACATGATAATAAAAGTAAATGCCATCTGAAAGTATTGGTTCTTACAGTTTCTATTATTAAAACTGTTTAATGTTTACTTCCTACGTATTATTTGTACATTTTACTTAATCGTATTTAAGAATTAAGAGCAAAATGAGGCATTTAATGTTGCTAATAGAGCAATCAACTTGGCATTTCAGATTGCATTGGTTGGCACAAATCAAGTTTCTGGTCGTAAGTGTATTCACTATTTGTATACCTAGTTGTACTTCATATGTAGCATGATAATGTTGTACAAATTTAATTGTTTAATTTAGACTAATAGCATTGAATTGAAAGAGGAATTACGTTTTATCTTTTTCAGAAAATATATTAAAACGTTTTATCTATGGCAAATAATTGCCAGAACAGAAAACTAATAACTATTATGTACTTAATTTATGATATATAAAATGTATAAATCTGGTCGATTTTAAAATAATAAAAGCATGTAGAGCGCATTTAAAGAAACATTATTTTAAAACTTTAAATGTCGCTCGGCTACTTCGTGAATGTAATTAACGAACTTGTGTATACAGCAGTCTACTATTTTCTAATCATCCTGTACAAGGAAGAAAATAGTTGAAATGAAACACGTGCGTATTCATAACCTAAAATATATTTGTTTATGTTTCATGATTTGGAAAATTAGTCTAATAGCAAAACCAATAGTGTTTTGTAAATTACAGCAATGTGTAATTTATAATTTCTTCGTCACAGTTTTACCACATTAAAAAAAGAATTACTGTTGAATAAATTTTAAATGTATATATTTTGCTGTACTATAATATTGGAATATCGTATTGGATTTGGGATTCAATACAAAGGAAGTAAAACTTGAAGTTATGAATAACATAATTTTATCAAGCAGTGATGATTCCGCATGTAGCATTTTGTATAGGACCAAAATCAAGAAAGAATATTTACAAGTTGATGCAAATGGTAATAATATATTATATAGTATACTAAATATCCAGTTTGGTAGGACAAGTATATGAAAATAATAAAAAATTAATAATTTCAATAAAATACTTCGATATTTGTTAAAAGTATAAATATTTATTTACATATTTATTAATCAACGTTTTTATGTTGTAGTTAAACAAGAAGATATTCAAGTATGCGAATTGTCATCAGAACCTTCTGATTTAACATGCAGTACTCCATATGATAATGATTACTGTATTAAGTTAGAAGAATTACATGAGGAATTAGATATAAAAGCTGAAATTACTGGGAGTAATGAACAGACCATAATAAAAGAGCCTCTTCAAAAGTCTGAGTTGAATATTAACGTGCAGCAACAAATTAAAACTTATACTGAAGAAAAGCTATACAAATGCCTTGTATGTGGATACAGCTGTAGATGGAAGAATAATTTAAACCGCCACATGAAAACACACACACGCGAAAAGCCTTTCGTTTGTAATTTATGCGATTATAGATCCAAAGAGAAGCGTACTCTACAACAACACATGGACACCCATACAGGAGAGAAACCTTTTGAATGCGGTATGTGTGACTACAAAAGCGTACGGATGATTAATTTACAAAAACATTTGAAAATTCATGTCATAGAAAAACCATTTAAGTGCACTGTGTGTCATTATGAAAGTATACGAAGTGATTGCTTAAAACGGCATATGCAAATTCACACTGGAGAGAAACCTTTCCTTTGCCGAATTTGTAATTGTAGATACATAACCAAGCATACCTTACAACAACACATGAAAATTCACACAGGAGAAAAACCTTTTATGTGTACCGTATGTGATTATAAATGTGTACACAAGAGTGATTTAAACAAACATATCATAATTCACACAGGAGAGAAACCTTTTATGTGTTTCGTATGTGATTATAAATCTGTACGCAAGAGTGACTTAAACAAACATATCAGAATTCACACATTTTAGGTCTGCAGAGGAAAGAAGGTCGCAGAATCATATGAAAGCTCATACCGGTGAAAAACTTTTCAAGTTTGATACATGTGACTATAGCAGTATGCAGAAAATTACTTTACAGTGCCATAAAAGAATTCACACAACATAAAAACCTTATGTTATGTAAACAATTATTTCCTAATGGTTTGTGATATTGTACAAAATCAAATAATCTGTTAATTCATTTTATATATATAGTAACAAATTACATGTGTAATTTAATTAAAAGTATTATTAATGGTACGCTGTGTATACATTTTTAAGACAAGTTTTAGTAATTATGTCACAGTATAGGCAGCCAGTTACCTTGGTTTTATCAACAACAATCATTGGTATGCAGCAAATGTCCTTTTTCCCCCCTACAAGGCCGATTTTTGTCCGAGATATGTAAACGGAAATTCTATCACTTCATCTGGGTTTTTAAATACTGTAAACTATGTATATATGTTTTATTATTGTATTCATCTTTACGTTGATTGATTTGAATTATCCCCACAAAATAATTGTAAACGTGTTTTTAATATTTGTGGAGGTACTGGAGTTTTTCATAACACCATCATTCTGTCACCTTTTTTGCATCTTGTGTTGGACATGTTTTATACAGGATTGCTCATTAGTGCGTCAAGGTCCAATATTAGCATTATAAAAATGATTTTAAATTTTTTCTTCTTTAGGTGGTTTAGTGCCGAAATGTGCTCATTATAAAACTATTTTTAAATATACAGGGTAAGTCGCTATAGTGGAGCATCTTGAAGATATTATTATTTAAATAAAACACCTTCTATATTTTTAAATTTTTGAATTCTGCCTAAAATTATTTCTCCAACGTTTAGGTTTTTGCCTCGTATGTTCTGCAGTAGTTGCAGGGATATGTTACACAATATGTTTTATAGCCCCATAAAAAATAAAAAATAAATTTCCGGCAAGTATGGCGATCTAGGTGGCTAATTGATAGTACTGCTGTGAACTATATATATGTTCTCGAATTCTGATCCAAGAACTGTCGAGTTACTAGTGTGAAATGTGCTGGAACTACATATTTTCCACTTTGATTTGGAGGGACATTTTGCAGTAGTTGAAGCCAATTATTTTGGAGAAATAGAAATATTGTATAGATATATATACCTATATAAAAAATGAGACCCAATCACACAATCGCCCACCATACCACCCCACATATTTACTGTCCATCAAGTTAAATTATTTAATTTTCTATCGCATAACGATGAGATGAGCAAAGAGCGGATTCTATGCTAAATGCATATTTTGCATATTTGCGCATTTTACCCAATTTTTGCATATTTCTAAAAAATGTGCATATATGTGAATATTTGAAAGAATTTGCGTGGCAATGACTAAATTTTTTCCTGAATTTCTTAATTCGTCAGAAAATGGGGTTGTAAGGATTTATATTTATTGTCTTATTTTGACTTAAGAAGACATGGGGTTTCCCGTAAATACGGGTTTGTGTGCGCCCCTTTCCGGCTTAAACAGGCAGAATATTCCAGGTAGTGAACTAGGGATTTCCAAGTAATTTCTCAACAGGTGCGGTGGGGGTTGATGTTTGTAAATTTGTTTTAACAATCATCAGAAATTGACCAAAGTGACCATTAGTCGGTCAATGCGAACATTGACAACATTGTTTGTGAGAAATGCAATATGCCGAAAGACAATTCGAGCCTGGTTAATTCCTGGATCAGAAGCTATCCCAAGCTTGTTTACACCAATGGAAACATATTCTGCAAAGCCTGTAGCAAAAGGTGAGTTGTAAGATTGTTTTCTTCCGTTGATAAATATTTGGTTGGTTCTCGAATACTCAGTTCAGACAGTTTGAAAAACGCATGTTCTTGCTGTAGATACCAACCCAGCGCGAATTTTCGGTGACACATGTCGGGACAGAAGTACACAAGTCAAAATGCAAGAAGATGAATGAATTGTAAGTTTTTTAATTACCCTTAGGCGATAGACCCTCACTGATGACTTCATCTAATGAACAACAGGAATTTAATTTTGATTTATGCGAGGCGATGATTTGTCCAAACATATCTTTGAAAAAACTGAAAAATTCTATTTTTATAGGTTTTTTGGAAAAATATTCGCAGAAAAGTGTTCCCGATGAAAGTAGGTAAAAACTAGGTACGTGCAACGATATTCTAAATTCTAAAAGAAACCAAAAAGATCGTAGAAAACCGATATATTTATTTTATTGTGAATGAAATTACCGATTCTTGTGGGCGTTTCATTAATGTTGTTGGCAAAGAAATTCTCTGTTGGTAACATTAAATTAAAATAAAAATTAATATAAATAATAATAAATACAGTAAACAGAAAAAGAAACCAATAGGTTTTGGGTCCAGGCCGTAAAAGACTTTCACATAAAATTCAGAGCTTAAACATTGAGCGTAAAATAGTTGGTTAAAAGAAAATAAAAAAACCTAAAATGAACACAATGGAAAACCTCCATAATATTGAAAAGTTACGAAGTGCCGAAGATATCAACAGATATTTTTGGTATTGTGAACGGTACGGAGACGTTAGCTACAGATGCAAGCGAATCGATTAAAAGGGAATTTGAAAAAAGGATGCAAAAGCGCTAAGAATAATAATAACTACAATTGATAAGAAACCTTTAACATATATAATGAGCTGTACCAACTCAAAGGAAATGTACGAGAAGTTGTGTGCGATTTACGATAGAGATTCTAATCACAGAAAATGTACCTTGTTGCAAGAGTTTTTTAGTTATAAATTTGATAAAAGCAATGACATCGCAACACACATAAGCAAATTACAAAGTTTGACACATAGGCTTAAGAACCTAAATCAGGAAATAAATGTTAGTAGGTTTCAAAGATTTTGTCAACCTTACCCGAAGATTACAAGTTCTTTGTTAGTGCCTGGGATAGTACACAAATAAGTGATCAAACTGTGGATAAATTGATATGAAGATTATTAATGGAGGAAATGAGGCAGACGTCCAAGGATACTGAGCAAGAAGAAGCTGTTGCCTTTAAGACTGCAGTTGTAAAGGAAAGATCAAGTAAGAAAACTTATAAGGTAGGAAATCCTTGACATAGTAGTAATACTAATCCAATCAGATGCTATAAATGTAACCAATTAGGCCACCTTGCTAAACAATGTTTTAAGAAGTTTTGTAGTATTTGCAAGAGAAATAACCACGAAGAAAGAAATTGTTATTTAAAAAAAAAGACAAATGAAAAACAAACTGAGAATATAGTTTCATTTTTGACATATTCTAATAGATCAGATAAAACCGATAAAGAATTAACTTTCATCGTGAATGGTGGTTCGACAGCACACTCTACTAAAGACAAAAATTGTTTGAAAAATAGTACTGAAGCAAATGTAACTGTAAGTGTAGCTAAAGAAAATCAAGTAATGCATGTAAATTTAAAAGGAAACATAGAAGCAGACACTTGTATTTTAACCAATGTCTTGCATGTACCTAATCTGAGTAAAAATGTATTATCAGTAAGTGCCATCACTGATCATGGCGGGGAAGTAAAATTTACAGAAAATAAAGTTGAAATATTTAAAGGAAATAATAAAATTTTACAAGGTCAAAAGAATGAGAATGGTTTATATGTGGTAAATATTAATAAAAATCAAGAACAACTGTTATTAACAGACAATCTTAAAACAATTAAAGAATGGCATGTTAAGTTAGGACACTTAGCAATGAGTAGCTTAAAAACACTTACAGAATTAGCAGATGGAATAAAAATACAGAAAACAGATTTTAATGAAATAGAAAAAACATGTGAATTCTGTTTAAAAACATGGCAAGTCGGAGAGCCGTTTTTGACGGTATGTGAAAGAGCAAGTAGACCATTAGAATTAGTGCACACTGATGTTTGTGGTCTCATTGATCCCCCGACATGGGATAGGTAATAAGCACTATTTTGTAACCTTCTTAGACGACTACACACATTTTACCGTGGTTTTGTTACTTAAGAAGAAAGATGAAGTTATACATTTAATAAATGAGTATGTAAATGAAGTAGAAGCCAAATGGAGCTTAAGATTGCATAAAATACCTTGTGATAATGGCGGAGAATATGCGAATAAAGATTTGAGAGCATGGTGTAAACGAAGAGCAATAGTATTTGACTTTACTATCCCGTATACTCCACAACTAAATGGCAAAGCGGAAAGACTAAATAGATCTTTACTTGAAAAGTCAAGAGCTTTGATGGCAGAAAATAGTGTTAACAAGGAAATGTGGGGCGAAGCTGTTAGAACATCAGCATATATTTTAAATCGATGCCCAAGGAAGGCTGTACACAACAGCAATAGAAAAGTGGACGTTGAAGAGGCCAGACCTATCGAAAATGAACATTTTCGGATGTAAAGCTTATGGAAAGGTAGTAGGTCCTCTCAAAAAGTTAGACGATAAATGTGAGAAGG
Source organism: Limonius californicus (assembly GCA_014611495.1). Classification (NCBI taxonomy): domain Eukaryota; kingdom Metazoa; phylum Arthropoda; class Insecta; order Coleoptera; family Elateridae; genus Limonius; species Limonius californicus. The sequence goes on from JABXWE010014365.1 coordinate 7,329, forward strand.
ATATGCTCCAAATTGTTAGAGACTGTGGAACGAAGAAGAGAGAAAACTAAAAGTGTTAAGAGATGTGAAATTTGATGAATCATCAAAAGAAGTGCAACTTCAGGAATTAAGTGAGAATGATGAAACTTTCAACACCCAACCGATTCCAATAGAAGGGAAAATTAAAAACAAGAAAGAAAAGCAAAGCTATGAAAACAAACATGCATAAGTGGAAGACGAAGCCAAAGAAGAAGAAAATAATATAGAAGAAACAATAGGAAATCGCATTCATATAATTTGAGGGACAAAAAGTCACTTGAATTCCCGAATAAACTGCGAGATTTTGAAATGAGTTATTTAAACTTTGAAGATTTATCTAAACCAATAACATTTCAAGAAGCATCGACATGCGAAGAGTATAAATTTTTGGAAAAGGGCGATAGAAGAAGAACTCACAACGTTAAAAGAAAATAACACATGGACAGAAGTTGAAGTTCCTGAAGCCTGTGAAATAATAGATACAAAGTGGGTCTTTAAGATCAAACGAAGTGAAGATGGAAAACCGAAAGAGTACATATAAGGCACGTCTAGTTGTCAAAGGCTTTCAACAGAAAAAAAATCTTGATATAAACGAGATCTACGCACCTGTTGCAAAATTGGCAACCTTAAGATGTCTTTTAGCAGTAGCCAATAAATTATAATTTACTATTTACCAGATAGATGTAAAAAGTGCCTTTCTCTACAGTGAAATAAAAGAAAATATATTCATACATTTTCCAGAAGGAATTGAAATTAAAAATGATAAAGTTTTAAAATTAAACAAATCTTTATATGGATTAAAAAATCTCCTCGATATTGGAACGGGAAATGTAATAACATAATGGAACAAGAAGGATTCAGAAGATCACAGGTTGATTATTGTCTGTATATCAAAAACAATATTGAGAACAAAATGTATTTACTATTATACGTGGATGACTTGTTAATTATGGGATCAAATAAAGATGAGATAGAAAAACTGAAAAATACTCTAGTTAAAAACTTTAAAATGAAAGATTTTGGAAAGGTCAAAAACTATTTAGGGATCAACATACAGCAAGATGAAGAAGCGATCAAGATTAACCGAACAGCTTATTTGAAGAAAGTATTAAGAAAATTTGGAATGGAGGAATGTAAACCTTTAGCAACGCCAATGGAACCGAATTTTAATTTGGAAAGAAGAGACGTTCCAGAAAGTAAACAATTGGGAACAAAGTGTCGTCAATTAATTGGTTCTTTGATGTACGCAATGCTAGGTTCGCATCCGGATTTGTGTACATCAATTAGCATTCTAAGTCGGTACCAAAGCTGTGCAAGTGGGAATTTACTAAAAGCTTTAAAACGTATACTGCGTTATATTAAAGGAACATTGAATTTACAGTTAGTTTACAGAAAAACAAGGGAACATTCAAAGCTACGCGGATACGTTGACGCTGACTTGGGTGGTGATATGAATGATGGTAAATCTATAACAGGCTACATGTTCAAAGTGTTCGGTTGTAGTGTATCGTGAAAATCTAAGAAACAGTCAAGTGTTTCGATATCATCAACAGAGTCGGAGTACTATGCTTTAAGTGAAAGGGTACCAGTGAAGCCTGCTGGCTGAGATATTTATTGTCAGGCATGGGAGTTCCTAATATTCAAGATTCACCTACAATCATGTATGAAGACAATCAGTGCCCTACTAAAGTGACTAAAGGTCCTGGAAATAATAAGAGACTTAAACATATTAACATCAGCTATCATTTTGTTAGAGAAAAGATTGCTGAAAAAGAAGTAGATGCGTTTAAAAAAAAACAGCGGCTTCAAAACCCTTGAGGACATTTACGTAATTTTGAATGGAAAGTTTGAAATTGATTTAAGTGTGGCATTTTCGGCTTGAACAAGTTTTTTTGAATATGCCCCAATTACCTCGGTAGATGTTGAAAGGAGCTTTTCAAGTTATAAAAATATTCTGAGATAAAAGACAAAATTTCCCCGTAAATAACAAATTGTCGTAAATTATAATCGAAGATATATTTAGTTTTGCTATAATAAACATACTTCCCTATTTATATCAGCTTTTTTAAATAAATGTAAACAAATTGTATAAAAAATAATATGGATTTTATTCGAATGAGAATACCCATAAAACCACACTAGATCAGAACAGCAAAATCGAGCAAAATTATAGTTTTACAAAATGTGCATTACTTGAATTTTTGCGCATATTTCGTCATTTTTTACTGCATATATCCGCTCTTCAATGATGAGTATTATGTAGGCTTGAGCTACCACCTTGGGGGGAAGGTCGACTCGTCGGTGAATAATAATTTTCGGAAAATGCGTTAGGAGTTGCTCTGTCCATGTCCAATCCCCACCCACTTTATGTTAAAGTGTGTACGTAGAAATATAAAGTTTAATAATTCAACGGTTTGTAACAAAAAGTAAAAATGTCTCTGAAAATATCGATTTTTAGGAATAGGACAATATTTATTAAAATTGCGGAGAATTAACTTGCCAATTCAAAAATATAATAATATACAGGGTGTCTCAGAAAGAATGGGCCAGCGTTTAATCATAGATTCGTTAGGTAAAAATAAACCGATTAAACCTAATATACCTTAGGCCGAAAGTCCTTCCTTAAGAAGTTATAGGGCCTTAAAGTTCAATTTTTTATTTTTTCTTTTTATTGTAATTTCCACAAATCTAAAGATATTTTTTTGAAATTTGGTATACCTACTTATCATTATGTAGTACAGTCACAGAATTATTCTCACTAACCAAACTTGACCACAAGAGGCACTTAACCCAACACTGAAATTTTATTTTGGCTCTAACTTTGTTATTAGTACAACGTTTTAAAATTTTATTTTATTTTCTGAAAGAGAATTAAAAAATACAAAAATAAGGTACTCTTAGTTCATACGCGTAAAAGTAACCGTTTGCCTTAAAATGCTTGTCCCAAGTTTTGAGTTGTTGTAAGGACGTGCAATTATCAGGTAGCCATGATCGCAAAAACAATGGGTAGTGCTTGTGACCTACAGTAAAGAATAATGCTAAGTCAATTAAATACTTTGGTGTTATAGAAATTGTATTTTTAATTTCTGTTTTGGATTTACGAAAATGCAGCAACGTTCGTTATGTCCAGGCGTTTTCGTAAATGAAACAGAAATTAAAAATACAATTTTTATGACACCAAAGTATTAATTTGACTTAGCATTGTTCTTTACTGTAGGTCACAAGCACTATCCATTGTTTTTGTGATCTTGGCTACCTGATAATTGCACGTCCTAACGACAACCCAAAACATGGGACAAGCATTTTAAGGCAAACGGTTGCTTTTACGCGTATGAACTAAGAGTACCTTATTTTTGTATTTTTTAATTCTCTTTCAGAAAATAAAATAAAATTTTAAAACTTTCTACTAACAGCAAAGTTAGAGCAAAAATAAGATTTCAGTGTTGGGTTAAGTGCCTCTTGCGGTCAAGTCTGGTTAATGAAAATAATTCTGTGACTGTACTACATAATGATAAGTATGTATACCAAATTTCAAAAAAATATCTTTAGATTTGTGGAAATTACAATAAAAAGAAAAAATAAAAAATTGAACTTTAAGGCCCTATAACTTCTTAAGGAAGGACTTTCTGCCTAAGGTATATTAGGTTTAATCGGTTTATTTTTACCTAGAGAATCTATGATTAAACGCTGGCCCATTATTTCTGAGACACCCTGTATAGAGCGTCCCATTTGAAAAAATTGAGAAAATGCTCTTTGAAATAAATTAAATTTGCGCTGGTGTAAAATACACTATGTATAATAAAATTAATATTTGGTAGCTACATCATTTTAGTACATCACTTGGGTACATAACTGGGAAATATGTATTCTTCATTAATCATAATACGCACGCATCGAATTAATTTGTTAAACCTTGTGCCGACCAACATTTTCAGATTTTTTAGATAAACTGGATAATGTCTCATGCAAAATCAAAAATCAGGAGATACTTGCATAGATAATTTTACGCTGAACTCAAAAATGTAAAAATTTTGTCTTCTTCTTATCCGATCCTCATTTACCGTATTTACAGTGTTGAGGTTTCTTGCACTTTCATTTATGTGTATCACTTTTTTCAGCTGTTCTACCGCTCTCACTTATGTTTGTTACTTTTACACATTTTTTTCTTGCACCTTTACTTTTCTTTGCCACTTTTACACAGCTTTTCTCATTTCTTTCTGTCCGTAGGCAACTTTTTTGCCTCACTCCAGCTTAATCCTCTCTCCTTTAGTATCTTCACCTAAGAATTTACAGGGTGTTTCATTTAAAAAATAATACCTCGAAAATGCTCCACTGTAGTGAGTCACTTTGTATAATTAAAATTATTTTTATAAAGTGCCCACTTCGGCACTACATCATTTTATTATCAGTTTCTTGTATCTTCTCTAGATGCCTCGATAATTTTTTTCCTATGACTCATTGCTTATGGCTTTAAGCGTTTTCAATATAAATCTTTCCTTTTTTTTTGGTTAAACGTTTATTATGCAATCTGTTAATACAAACAATAGGCATATATTTTGAATGTACCTAAGTATTTTACGTCGTTTTCAGTAGGCATTTTCTGATTATTTATCATTACTGGTGGCGCCTGTCCATGGCATTTTGTAAAAACGACTTTGTGTCGTTAATCTTGATGCGCCACTTGTTTTTCCATTGCACGATTTGATTTGTAGTATTTTGCGCTTCTATGGGAGCTTTACTTGTTTCTAAGATAGCAGTATCATCGGCAAATGTCGAAGTGGTTACATTACCGTCTACTGGAAGTACTGCTGTGTAAAGTAGATAGAGGATTGGCCCCAAAACATTGTCTTGTGGTACGCCAGCTGTTATGGGATGCAACGTTGTTATTTCGAGTTCAGACCTCACCCGAAAAAGTCTTTCTTCCAGGTAAGATCTGAGGATTTTATATCTACACAGCTGCTGGTCGTTTTTGTTCTAGTTTGAATAGTAATCTCTGATGCCAAACTTTGTCAAAGATGTACACCGCTGCACAATAGGCTCTGGCCTTAAAAGTTTTGTTTATTGTGGCTACTACTCGGTGAACTTGTTCGGTGGTCGAATGGTGTCTCTTGAATTCAAATTCATGCTCAGGGACAAGATTATTCTCTGTAACTATTTTCACCAGTCTTTTTGCCGGTAGCTTTTCTAGTATCTTCGACATTATTGGTAAAAGGCTGATTGGGCGATATGATGGGAGGTTTAGTGTTTTCCATTGACCTGGGAAGTAGCCGAGTCTTAATACTGCATTAAATAATTGGGCAATCATAACGACTCTTTTTTGTGGCAATTCTTTTATTATCTGATCTCTAATTATGTCATATCCGGGGGCCTTTTTGGGTGTATTTTGTTTTTAATAATATTTTGCACTTCTTTAAGTGATGAATGTTGTATTGGTGCACTGGGTTACTGGGGTTCGTTAAGGTATGCATTACTTTCCTCATCCTTTTCCCCATTTTGTGTTGAGAGCGGTGTAAATACACTCGTGAGATGTTCCGCAAAGGTTTTCGCTTTTTCCTGATCTGATTTTGCCCATTTATCGTTGGGCATTCTTATTGGTGGTATGTTGTTGACGAGGTTGTTTGAGCCTTTTAATGGCTTTCCACAGTGCGTAATTTGTGTCGGCTGTTGGCGTCATTTTCTAAATATTGTTTAAAGGATTCGGTTTTATGTTCCGTTAGAAGCATTTTTAGCTGTCTGGCTAGTCCGTTGTAGTTAGTTTTATCTTGCGGATGTCGTGACTGCTGCCAGATGTTCTTAAGTTACCTTTTTTCGAGAATTTTCGCACGAATGTTTAGTGGGCAATAAGTTTTCTGTCGTTTATGTGTTTGCGTAGGTGTTGCTTCCCAGGCAGCTTCCTGAATTTTGTCAGTGAAATTTTGTACTTTCGTTTCGAGTTCGTTTGTTGTTTTTAGTGATACCTTAAGATTTATGTTGTTTTCGAGTATTTGCTTGAACAGTTTCCAGTCGGTACTGTGGTTGTGCAATTTTAGTGGATGTTTTTTGTTGTAGTGCAGAGATAGATAGATACTTGCTATCACGGGGTATGGTCCGAGGGGATGTCCTCATTCGATTCGATGCCTAGATATCGGGCTGTAAAGCCTTTAGTAACAAAAAAGTTCAGGCAGTCGGGTAATTTATTTCGGCCTATTGGCCCGTATGTGGTTTTGTATGTGGATAAATATCCAAAATGAAGTTGTTGCATTAGTTCATGTAGTACTTTTTCTCTCCCTGGAGCTGTGAGTCGTGATCCCCAAGTGGTATGTTTCGCTTTACAGTCGTCTCCTGCTAGGAACCTATTTCCCAGCTGTTTGAAATATTTTACAAATGTTTGTTAATTTACTGAGTAGTATGCTGCCGACACTATAATAGGTCCATGCCAGTCTTCAACGACTACACTTATTGCTTGTAGGTGGTAGTTTTATTGAGCAAATCGTGTTTGATACCTTTCCGAATGATAGGTGCTGCCCGAGCTCTGGCTCTTGTTTCTGTGTCTGGATGTGCTGCATTGTAGACCAAACAATTTGGAATTTTGAAGCTTTTATATAATGTTAAGTGGGATTCTGATATTAACAGAATATCGATCTTATGTAACGCTAAACAAATCTCTACTTCGTATTTATGGTTTAGGGTACCGTTAGCATTGCTACTTTATACAACTGTGCCATTTTGGTTTAGCTTAATGATCATGCCCTCTCTAAGTTGCCTGAGTTGTTGTGTCAGTTGAGAAATTGCTTGCTGTTGTTTTTCAATTTGTTGTATGCTGATGTAAATAGGTGTTTTGTTGTTGCAGGTATGTTATAGTATAATGGTTTGGTAGGTTTGGTTTTGTTCCAGGTTGTTGTTTAGTTGAGGCTGGTTGCCTGCGTTTTGTTGCCGTTTGTGTAGTACATCCTTTTAAATTTTTCCTTGTTAATCATCACTTCTTCACCTCCAATTTGAGGTTTTAGTGGCTATTAACTTGGTGTTCGCGTTTCTTTCGAATTGGAAAGTTTTTGTTATGTCCTTAGAACATTCAACTACTATCTCGTTGTGTTGTACAACAAATCGTATTTATTTTGCTTTAATAAACTATGCAATACTGGAACAAGAATAAAATAATCTTTAGCAATTTCTTTATTACCCTGCCTTGCGACAATAAGAAGAAATTTATATTTATTATTAGACTGTTATTTTGAAAATCCCATTCTAAAAAATCACGAAACGGATTCCTGGTGTTACAATACCAATGTGCACAGGCAAATTAAATTTACTATAGTTACAAGCATAAATTCGTCTTGTTTATAGTTTATTGCGTAAGCGATTTAAAACCATTATCTTCTTAAAAGGCATCAAATGCGTCCTAGTAACAATTATACCGTAAGTGAAAGCAAGTAAACGTTTTATAACAAAAAATTAATCAAACAGATATGGCAAACTGCATTTTTCTTTAATTCATGGTATAAGATTTTTTGTAGTAGTTCAAAAGGAAATTAGAAGAAAATAAGAGTAGGTGTAATATAAATATTTAATTATAACCTAAAACGTACGTACTACTACTTGTCAGCCCTTAGAAGTATTCCTATATGTATAGTGATTTGTACCTAAGTAATTATTAAGCCGCCAGAGAAGCACAATTATCTAATTTCCAACCATTCAATGAGTTAGTTTTTGCTAATAGTGTTTCTGAATTTTTACAATCAAGGTGGGCGACCTTTATGCTTGTTCTATAATAATATGCTGTAAATTAAATTTTAAATTAAACTTTAGACTTAGTGGCATCAATATGGATTCCGCAATAAATTCGAAGGATAATGTAAAACCTCGAGCTCCAAATGGAATTTTGTTGATAGACTGTAAGAATGCCGAATATACTGTTTCACATCACAATACAATCAAAGTAGAAAATGTACAAACCGAGTTTACAACATACGGTATGTCTTAATAGGTGTGCTACTTTAAATACGTTTACCTTATCCATGTGTTCCAGCAGAGCGAGAACCTGAAAAACAAATAAAATCGGAAACTCCTGATCTGGAATGTAATACTAAACAAGAATGCGATCTCAATGCTAGCTTCAAACAGGAACTGATACATGAAGAGGTAGATATAAAAATGGAACTTTGCAATAACCTTGAAGATGAGCTAGTAACAGATCTTATTAAAGGCAAGCACCTTCAATGTGGTATTTGCAATTATAAATTTACCAGGAGAAGTGACTTGCGGCAGCATGTAAAAACTCACTCAGTAGAAAAACCTTTTATTTGCAGTGTATGCAATTATAAATGCATATGCAAGAAATACCTAACTCAACATATGAAAATTCATTCAGAGACAGGGTTTACTTGTGATGTTTGTGATTATAGATGTACACAGAAAAATATATTACGGCGACATGTGAGGATACACACACAGAAAAAGCCTTTCAGTTGTAATGTATGTGATTATAAATGTCTGAAAAGGAGTCACTTACTACAACACATGAAAATTCATAGTGGAGAGAAACCTTTCAAATGTGGTTTATGTGAGTGTCAATTTACACGCAAGAGTTGTTTAAAAAAGCATGTACAAAAACACACAGGTCGACAGGTTCGTACTGGAGACAAACCGTTCAAATGCATTGTATGTTCTTATGGTTGTTTGTGTAAGGCTGATCTGGAAAGACATATGAGAACTCATACAGGAGAAAAACCTTTCAAATGCAGCATATGTGGTAATAAATTTGCTCTTAAGAGCAATTTGCAACGGCATTTGAAAGTGCATGCAGGAGAAAAACCATTTAAATGTAGTATATGTGATTATAGGAGTGCACACGGAAGCCATTTAAACCGGCACATGAAAACTCACACTGGAGAAAAAGCTTTTGTTTGTAGTGTGTGCCATTGCAGATTTAGTGCGAAGAATAGTTTAGAGCGGCATACAAAAATACATACACGGGTAAAACCATTTAAGTGTAGTATATGCGATTATAGGAGTACAGAGAGGAGCCATTTAAACCGGCACATGAAAGGTCACATTGGAGAAAAACCATTTGTTTGTGGGGTGTGTGATTGCCGATTTACACGAAAGAAAAGTTTACAGCAACATATAAAAATACATACAAGAAAAAAACCATTTAAATGTGTGTATGTAAATACCATTTAAATGCAGTTAAAGTGATTATCCAAACCAATCATTACAATCAATATATATCTGTGCTCGAGAAACTCTTTGTATAGGTAGTCCTTGTATATATGAGTGTAGACATATACATGGAATTGTTTTAAAATCTTTAACTGTAAGTGTAGGGATAATAAGAGAGGCTGATTGTGACCAACAATGCTTATATTTATACTTACTTTATAATTTAGTAGAATGAGATTTTACATAAATAAATAATGAAAATACAGAATGCTTTAATGTATGTAGTGTCTAATGCCCCAGTTCTGAGATATTTTGACGTAGTACCATGTTTATTATACGCAGTTCAGTTTAATTTGGAATAACCCGGTAGTAGCTTTTACACCTGCTAGTGTAAAATTAACCTATTACCGAAAATGAAATGTTTCACTGATTTATGTGTGACTATTAAATAAAATTGCATCATAGAGCAATTATTGCTCTATGGTCTGGGTAATTTTATATGCAGTGGCGTAGCTAGAAATATCAGGCTCTTCCACAAGCATGGTCGGAGGGCCCCCTTTCCTTCCTATTGATTATCATAAAAAAGACAAAAATTTTGATTTTGATTTTTGCAAAATGGCATGAATAAGTGAATAACAAAAAATAAAATTATAATACACATTACATTAACACGTAATAAAAGAAGTGAGAGATAACGCAGATCATAACACAGTAGTATCTCGATATAAGGGACTAATATATTATTTATACCTATTTACATTATAAAGGTGTTTGTCGTGGTCAAAAACCACAATAAAATCTTTCCTTTTTCAGATGTTTAAGTTTTATTAACCAACCAATCATCTTAACTAAAAAGTGATATACCAATATGGTATTATTACTTATTTAAGTATATTCTTAAGCTACATAAATAGAGAGAAAAAGGAGACAGAGAGTGTGAAGTTAGCATGGATATAAAATGAATAAACGGTTACCAACAATATGAAAGAATGATTAAAAGAAATGAACATTTTAATAAATGGTCAGAAAGACAATCCATATATTTACGATATAAGCTTATAGGTGAGTTTCCTCGTGGAAATCACCACAGTGTTAAATTTTACATGTGGCGTTTTATACATATCTGTTATATAGAGGACTGTTACATCGAAGTTATGCTGCATTTGCAAATCCATTTTCGCAACTTCTTTTTGCTCAATGACTAATAGGTAAGTTCGTGTAATTTACTTTGGATTATAGTATTTCTTTTATAATCTTTAATTATTTTCAATTTACTGAATGATCTTTCGACACTAGCTGCTGTTACCGGCAATGTCAGAAACAACAATATTACAGAGTATACATTAGAAAACTCGTTTTCCAAGCAACCATATTTTTCTAGAAGTAATTTTAAAAAGTCTTTAATAGACATTCAAGGTGTCACATAATTACTTGGATGTGCCAACTGATTTGAAATAATTGCAACATATTTTTTGAAAAGCTATTGCACATTTTTAGTGTTTCTTTTTTATTGGCAATTCAATTTTTGTTTTTGGTTCTAAGAAATCAAAATAATTTCTCACTAACTTCATTCCGATAAATCTTTATCTAATTTGCGCTATCCAGTTCGCGTTTGACTTTCACAGCGTAAAGAAGTGCCGTCCATAAATTAAGCCAGTACCTACTTTTAGAAAGATAGCTAATATTCCTCAACACCAATTTGGGTTCAGAGAAAGACATGCACCGACGGAACAAGTTCATAGAGTCGTAGGTACGCAAAATTAACGAAGCCCTGGAAAATGGAAAATACTGTACAGCCGTTTTTCTCGATGTGACCCAGGCCTTTGACAAGATCTGGCACACTGGCCTACTATTCAAGCTCAAACAAAACTTACTTCACAACATATTTCGCATTCTAAAATCCTATATAACCGAAAGGTAGTTTGTTGTTATACATCAGGATGAGTACACAGATATACAAGCAATCACCTCCGACGTTCCACAAGGAAGCGTGCTGGGACGCTTACTATATGTGTTATTTACTGCAGACCTTCCTACATCAAGAGACACAATGACTGCAACATTTGCAGCTGATACTACAATTATGGTATCCCACAGCAACCCAGGAGTCGCGTCTATGGAGTACTAAAAGAAGGAGGCGAATCGCAATACTGTAGAAACGGTCCAAGTTTCTGATCGTAATTCAAGTTCCGCATTCTGCCACTAGGAGCGCATGGTCGCAACCGCGACTAGTTTAACATGGAGAGAATAGGCTATAAGTACGATTTTAACGTTTATTTTCGGATATATATGTTATTTTGATTATGTGTAGACTTTGGTGCATTCCTACAGTTACTTTTTGTATAATGTAACATTAAAATACACGAATTTTAGAAATGACTTGAATTAATACAAAGAGAACGAAAGCGGATTTTGAAATTGCGCGCCACCGTAGATTGAATTGCCGCGGTTTCAGGTAGTATTTGAAATGTCAACTGCAGTTTTATTTGTATTTATCTAACAGAACTTTAAATTTCTTCCTGATTAGATATAAGCCCAAAGATGACGAGATACCTAACTCATCAAAACATGTAGTTTTGTACTTTTCAATTCGTGGGGAAGACTTTGCGTTTCTAATTTGTTGCTTTTAGGAAAGACTAGTATAATAAAAATTAAGGTTTTTAGTGTAGGAATTCCCAGAAATCGGCGGGAATCTGAATTGCCACATGTACTAAGCTACCTACACTGAAAACTTAAGACCTACATAACAACGTAAATTCTAAAAGGGGAGGAAATAAGATGCAGCATACCTAATTCAGCAATGAAAGGCAGAAGTGGCAATAGTTAACTTATTTTATTTACAGTTTAGCTTGTTTTCTGTGAAGTTTGGTTTTCTCTTTATTTACATTTTCTATATTATTTACTGTTTTACAAATAAAATATTTTCTCGTTATCAAGAAAAAATAAATTATGGATTCTGTGAATAAATGTTTATGTTCAGGATCATTGCACGAACAAAGTTAAGTTACCTGGTTTCGAGTTCGGTGAGCACTTCTAAAAAAGTGTCGGTGTGTATACGTCCCGATGAGAGAGTTTGTAGAACGGTTGTTTCTAATATGGAAAGAAGACTAAATAAAGAATCGGATGGGTATACCAAATATCCGTTGCTAAGTGTTTCTATTAATTTGTCTCTATTCTGTGGTTCTGAAGATTTTATGGCTTGCGTCATTGGATGTTAATATTTTATCTGCCCTAGGAACAGCTTGTTGCCATTTCTGCAACATTGTTGTATCCTGAAATATATTTAAGGTTTGAACTAATTGACACAACTTAATTACTTAATTAAGTAATACTATTGCCGTATTCTAGACAACAAACACAACACGAAAACGTATTTATTTAAGTTTTACGTAACTGTTACTAACCCGGGGCGCCTTGAACAGACTCTTCATTCTTTCATTATTTTTTCTATTTTTTCTCTCCTCGAAGGATAGCCAGTATCGCACTTCGGCACAAAACAACTTCTTGTAGGACTCATTGCCCCTCACAAACAAAACCACTTAAAAAATATTTAGAAAAACGAATATTTGATCAAAAATAGCCCGTGCGACCGTAAGAATACGGCAAAACTTAGACGCACTTGCGAACGCCACGCGCCCTCGTGGCGAATTTAGAAAACACGAAAAAACAGGACCGCCAATTGCAGGTATTTGCGTATAGCGATTCGCCTCCTTCTTTTAGTACTCCATAGTCGCGTCTAGAATACTACATGATCATCTCAATAAAGTCCAAGATTGGCTTCAAAGTTGGCGGATACAGGTTAATAAACAAAAATCTATCCAGGTAACGTACGCGATGAGAAGAGAAACATGCCCACCAGTTACGCTAAACAACAGGCTATTACCACAAAAAAATAGTGCAAAGTATCTCGGAATTCACTTCGACCGCAGGTTAATTTAGAGCACCCACATTTGGAATAACAGGAAACCACTCGGTTATAAATACAGTAAACTATATTGGTTAATAGGAAGATCATCGCAACTCACTCTAAAAAACAAAATATTAATATATAAAGCAGTGCTAAGTGTGGTTATATGCAGTGCAGTTGTGGGGCACCGCGTCCGCCTCCAACATTGAAATCCTTGTGTTGGAATTTTATATTTGAATCTGTCTGTATATGTTACTTGTAACTAGCTGTAGTATTTTTTCTTGATATGACCAAAATGGACTGCGCAATAGAGCTAAGTAAGGCACGTAGAATAGCAGTGTAAGCGTCCATGTTTATTAGGTATTCATTCATTTCACCTTTTTCATGTAAAAGTGTCTATAATAAAACAAAGTTTAACTAAAACATAATAAATCCAACACCTTGAAAGGTTTCAATCAAAAGTGTTACGAACAATAGTTGATGCTCCGTGGTTCCTTACAAATGACATAATAAGAAGTGATCTACGAATTCCAACTGTGAAGGAAGAAGTTCAAAACCATAGTGTAAAATACAGTGACAGACTTAAAGTGCATCCCAATAGACTAGCCAAAAGGTTACTCGCAAAACATACTGATACACGTAGACTTAAAGGATTCAAGCGTCAGATCTAGGAAACACATTTAGTTAACTGATAACAAACTAATAGGTATTCCCCGTAAATAAGATAAATGTTAAGTAACATGGTAGAATATAAAGGCATGAACCAATGGGTAATTGCAACATGTTAATATTGTTTAGAGTAGTGTTGTTATGTTTAATTTAATTTTGCTGTATAATTTACTTATTGTCCTCATAAGCCGGATTGTAAATAAACTGGGAGAATAAAAAAAAATTGGCTCTAATTATGCCCAGAGTGTAATAGAACACGTTAATCTTAAACTAATGTTCCCTGTCGTGAAGGCGGTAATCACGTGCCAACTCATAAAAATTACTTTTCACGATTCGAATACGTTTTGACTCAAACAAGCTATTCAGTCCCCATTGTTGAGCAAGATCATAAGCTTCCGATTTTATTTCATCGTAAGTTTCTATTTTTTGAATTATTCGGAAACTCGTTGCAAGGCTGTTGTAGCCTCATTTAAATTAGTGCGCGTATTTTGAAGCACTTTGGATGCGTTAGTAATTTCACACATCACTTTATGCAAAAATACACATATAAATATAAATTCAAATTTGTCCATGTTCTCCTTAATTCTTATTGCTTCTGCTTTTTCTTCTTTTTTGTTAGATTTAAGGTTTCTGTCAGCAAAAGCGTTCAATATATCTCCAAAAGCTTATTTTCACTGCAGTAATTGATCGCAATCTACCAGTTCAACATGTTGGATTTAATTTTTTAAAATTATCTGTGACTCACCAGTAAAGTTCGATAGAATATCCCCGTTCTTCACACTATTTCCAAAGAATACGTAAATATTTTCAAGAGTATTGTAAAAAGACATGGTTTATTGGCAACTGTTACCACTATCATTGACTATCAAGTTCCAATTATGACTACCTACCTATTAGGTACAATGCACATATTTAGCTTTACGTTGTATTTCTTTTATTTTTTTCTGAAAACCATTATATGCACCATTCATTACATTCGCTTCGTCATATCCCTGCGCGTGCATTTTGCTAAAGGAATATTCATTTCTCTTAATATGTTCAACACTTGATTTTTTATTCCTTCTGCTGAATGGTCGTCTATCTTAAAAAAAATACAAAAATGTTTATTTTATTTCAAAATGTACACAGTGACCAGGTAAATAATATGATATTCCCACGAGTTAATTACAAATTTGTTTCTGCAAGTATTTTTTATGCAATATTTTCTATCTAGATTGTGTCGTAGATATTATGTAGTTTTTCTCAGATTACTTGTCCAAAGCCAGGGCCCCCCACACTCGTGGGTCATACCGCATTGCAGAAGCATGCTATGCAGTCGCTACGCCACTGATTATATGTATGTTGTAAAATTGTAATTAAAATGTTTAAAGTGTCTTACAACAATAAGAAGAAATTTATATTTAATATTAAATTATTATCGAGAAAACCCCAATCGAGAATAATTAGCAAACAGATTCCAAACAGGATATTAATGTGTTTTTAATTAGTATCTAATTGTTTAAATGACACTCCAAGAAACAAGGGAGTAGATGCAATACACATATTTTTTTATAACCTATAACATTTGTAACCCTACAAAGTGATTACTTTTTGTACCTAAGTAGGTGACTTAAGCGTATCAATAAATAATCTGCCATGACTTCTAATGCGGATGTAAAACCTCGAGCTCCAAATGAAATCTTGATTACAGTCGGTAAGGATGGCGAATACAATGGTTCACATCATAACACAATAAAAGTAGAAAATGTTCAACCCGAGTTTCAAACTTATGGTGTGTGTTAATAGGTGTGCTAGTTTTAATACATTTACGTGATGTGTGTGTTCTAGCAGAACAAGAACCTGAAATTCAAATAAAACTTGAAACTCCTGATCAGGAATACAATACTAAACATGAATACGATCTCAAAATCAGCACCAAGCAGGAACTGATACCTGAAGAGCTAGATATAAAAACGGACGTTTTCAGTAAAGGTGAGATAGTAACAGATCTTACTCAAGGCAAGCGCCTTCAATGTGGGATTTGCAATTATAAATTTACCGAGAGAAGTTACTTGCAGCAGCATATAAAAACTCATTCGGGAAAGAAACCTTTTATTTGCAGTGTATGTAATTATAGATGTATATGCAAGAAATACCTAACCCAACATATGAAAATTCATTCAGAGCCACAGTTTACTTGTGATGTTTGTGATTATAAATGTACAAAGAAAAATGTATTGCAGCAACACATGGGAATACACGCACAGGAAAAGCCCTTCAGTTGTAATGTATGCGATTATAAATGTCCGCAAAGGCATAACTTACTACAACACATGAAAATTCATATTAAACCTTTCAAATGCAGTTTATGTGATTATCAATTTGCACGCAAGAGTAGTTTAAAAGAACATGTTCAGAAACACGAAGGTGAAAAGCCCTTTCAATGCAGCATCTGTGATTGTAAATTTACACGGAAAAGTAAGTTAAAGAGGCATGCCGGAACACATACTGGAGAAAAGCCGTACGAATGCGGCATATGTAATTATAAATGTAGAGACAAAAGTTATTTTCACCAACACATGAAAATTCATACTGGAGAAAAGGCATATGAATGCAGCGTATGTAATTATAAATGTGTAGATAAGAGTTATTTTCACCAACATATGAAAATTCATACTGGAGAGAAACCCTTCAAATGCACTGTATGTTCTTATACCTGTGTATGGAAGATTGCCTTGCAAAGTCATATGAGAACCCATACAGGAGAAAAACCTTTCAAATGCAGCATATGTAGTCGTAAATTTACTAATAAAAATCATTTGCAACGGCATTTGAAAGTGCATACAGGAGAGAAACCATTTAAATGTAGTGTATGTGATTATAGGTGTATAGATAGGAACCCCTTAAACCAGCACATGAAAACTCACGCTCAGGAGAAACCTTTTGTTTGTGATGTATGTGATTGCAGTTTTACTCTGAAGAAGAGTTTACAGCGGCATACAAAAATACATACAGGGGAAAAACCATTTAAATGTAGTGTATGTGATTATAGATGTATAGATAGGAGCCGCTTGAACCAGCACATGAAAATCCATACTGGAGAGAAACCTTTTGTTTGCGGTGTGTGCGATTGCAGATTTACGCTGAAGAATGGTTTACAGCGGCATATAAAAATACATATAGGCAAGGGAAAAACCATTTGTATCATCTAAAAGGGTCATTTGAATTGATACATACCCGTGCTTTAGAAAATCTTTCAAGTGTAATCATTACATATGTGAGTGTAGATGTACTATAGCGTTGTTGTAGAACATTCAACTGTAAGTGTGGGAATAATGTCAGAGGCTGGTGGTGACCATTAAATTGCTTACATTTATGCATTCTTTATGATTAGTTAGCATGACATTTTACTTAAATACTTTAGTCTATGTAATGAAAAATATTATTATAATAAAAAACTGACTAGCAGGGGGAAGATTGATGAATGCCACAAAATGAAATTTATTGAGTAAATGGCTTAAAAAGTAAAAACATTATATCTGTGGTATAACTTTAGTGTAAAAGCATTTAGTATTGTTAACAGCCTCATCAATTATTTTCGTTATAGTCGAGTCATATGCGTTGATAAAAAATATAAGGGAATATTTAACACGGAGTATCTCCTAATATTCGTCTATTTTACATAAAATGAGCACAAGACCTTCCATTTAACTAAATTTACCTGTTTATGGTATATAATGATGCATATCCGTTGTAGTCAACATCTCAACTTTAAAATTCTGCAGATTATTGAATGAAACTTTTTTAACTTTAAGTTTAACCATAAGTTGACAGGATTCCATAAAACCAGATAAAGCAAATGTCAAATATAAAACAGAGACGACAGCGGCGATATCATGGTTAATGAATTTAGATACGAAGAAACAAGAAACTAAAAACACGGAAAAGAAGGAACTTGATAAAATAAGAAACATGAGAAGTCATTAAGAGATTTTGCAAGGCACAGTGCTTTAGCTGACTGGTCTTGTTATGAGAGGCAGAGAAAACGTAATAGAAACGATTATGCAGTGGAAACAAAGAACAAAATGGTACAACGAAGTAATGAGCGACCTGAAAGAAGGGAATCAGATTGAGGGAGAAAATCGTATACAGAAAGGCATGAAAACAAGTAGTGAACAAAGCGAAACCCTTGACATGCTGTAGCAATATAGTGCAGTGAGCAATCGGATCTATATCTTTATACACTTTATCATTTAAAACGAATATAGCTTGATGTGTCACTTGTTCAATATCAATATTTAATCTCGTGAGCCATTGAATTGTATGGCACTTTTGCAGAAGAAATAAGAATACATAAAAAATAATATATTTGATACTAATTTTAATTAATTCGTGGACATACCAATATAACTCATTCTCAAATATCATCAAACTGTAGTTGCAACTAAGTAACATTTACATAACAGTACATGTATCTTACAAAAATTGTATTTTCTTCAATTTGTACACCAATTAAATGCAATAATAAGACGAAAACAAGTTCTGTTCTTTTACTGAAGTTACTTTTCGTCCACCTAACCTCCTTCAAGCTAGCTTGGAAAGGTTTCTGTGAGTTTTGTTTGTATATTATGATAATTTGTTTAATAATTTGAAGGTAACTGCCCAAACTTTTTTTTGGCCATCTTGTACAATGGCATTTGCAGTAGATCAAATGCATCAGGGAGGTGTTTTATACAACTACGGTTAACCTATAATGCATTTTTGTTTTGTTTCCTAAAAAATATGCAAGGAAACGGTTAAGAATTTACAAAATTTATGCTTGATTAACGGGCTTGCAAATTATTACCTAATAGTTTAGCCTGAAAAGAGTTTTCCCATACTCTGTATCCGATTTTCTAGATTTTTTTTAAGATGGGCGAGGTCGTGAACTTATTTGATGGCATAATTCTAATCCAAACAAAGCAAATTTTAAATGTTTGTATGCAGTATTGATTGTCCAGTATGGATTACTCGTTCAATAAGAATAAAGAATCTCAAACTGCAGCTGAATTCTTGCTACCGTACACTGATGATTCCATATGCGAAATATTACAGTACAATGAATTCAAGGAAGAAATTTGTAGGACGGATTATGATACAAATGGTAATTTAGGAAATTTTTCAAATTGGTTATTACAGAAAATGGACTGATAGTGGTTTACCGCTACATACATTTATAAATGTGTTTATTGCAGTAAAAGAAGAACCTAATGGAAAGATACAAATAAAACTGGAAGTTCCTAAGTTGGTGTGTCATATGAAATATGGAAGCAATTACGACATTAAACTAGAACTGATACATGAGGAGATAAGTATAAAAACTGAACCCCATTATAATGATGAAGATCAAATAACGGAGCATACTGAAATCAAATCTGGCAAAACTGACTTACAACAACAGGCTGAAACTCGTAGAAATCTGAAAGTATTCAAGTGTGATGTGTGTGATTTTACGTTTAAAAGAAAATTTCATTTGCAAAGACATTTAAAAATTCACACTGGAGAGAAACCATTTACCTGCGACGTTTGTGATTATAAATGTATCTGCAAGAGTGACTTACTAAATCATATGTACGTTCATTCAGAAGAGAAACCTTTCAAATGTAGTGAATGCGATTTTGAATGTATAAAAAAGTATTACTTAAAACAACATTTGAAGCTTCACACAGAGAAGAAACCTTTTAGTTGCAGCTTTTGTGATTATAAATCTATTCACAAGAATAACTTACAGTTACATATGAAAGCTCATCCTGGAGAAAAACCGTTCAAATGCAGTATGTGCGACTCGCGATACAGAAGGGAGGATAATTTTCAACGGCATGTGAGAACACACACTGGAGAGAAACCTTTCCAGTGCACTATATGTGGTTCAGTGTTGGGTAAGTTACTCTAAGAAAGTAACTAAGTAAGTTAACCAGTTACTCGGCAAAAAAGTAACTAAGTAAGTTACTAAGTTACAGAATTATGAAAATAACTTGAATAAGTTACTAAGTTACCATAAAGTAACTCGTTATTTTTTAAGTTACCTTTTTTTACGAGACGCTACTAATGTACATGCAATTACTACCAACTTAATATCAACAGAAACACACATTTATAAGCAATTGTTTATTAGCAAATATTCTATACGTGGGGAAGGAACAGGCTTAGAGCTTAGAGGCGCTGGTTGAACGATGTTTTTGGGATTTTCACAGGATTCTATTTTATTTTTCGTTATTATTGAAATATAGAGACGGTGAATGTATTTTCGTCTGAATTAGACACCCCCAACCTGCGCACAGGCGTTAGGAATGTACTTCCCAGTAATCCGCATACCAGCTCAGAGAGCTTCTAGTTGTTAAAGGATTAAAGATTACTGAAAAAAGCTGTCACCACCCAAATAGGATCCATCAAATATTATTTATTATCGACTAAGTACAAGAAGGTATTCCTGTGTTCGGTATTAGCATTTGCATACTAAAGCATTCGAAATTTCAACAAATTCTTCAGCTTCGGGTATAATTTCTTAAATACTACGCATTAAAACCGAACATTTTAAAATATTTTACATTTGTAGCATGAAAATGTAACTTGTCATATTCAGTTACTAAAGTTACTAAATAATTGTAACGTGTTATAGTTACAATTACTGAAAACACAAAAGTAATTAAGTTACTATTAAGTTACTGAAAAGTAACTAGTTACTAGTAACGAGTTACTTTTACTTAGTTACTACCCAACACTGATGTGGTTATAAATGTATGAGAAACTGTGATTTACAACAACATATGAAAATTCATGCAAAGGTGAAACCATTCCAGTGCAGTACCTGTGATTATGAATGTATAAGAAAATCTCATTTACAAAGACATTTGAGAATTCATTTAAGAAGGAAGTCTCTTAGCTGTAGTACATAGACTATTATTGAACTTAAAAGAAATATTAATGCGGCCATATTGGAAGAATATTGTGGAAAAAATATTTTAAAACTTATGATGATTTGCTGAAACAGTGTAATTTTGTAAGAAAAATAAATAATTAGATGATGTTGTATTTTTTTGCTGTGAGATATATTTGATATTGTAGTATCTCATAAAAGGAACTTTAGTATATTTCTGCTGAATTTGCGTACCTTGAAAATATTAGACAATTATAAGGATAAGATATTTTACAAGGTTTGAATGAGTTTTTAATTGCTATTGTAATGTATTTTAGTACTGTTTTATGTCGTGAGATGAAATTGAACTCTTGGAAATGTTTAATTATTGGATACAATAACATGGCACTTCATACTAATTAAATAATAAATTTTCACAGAAAATATTTATTAAAATAAGAAACAGTGATGAAGCATTTGACTGCTAACAAAAAATTGCAAGTCTGTTTTGCGTACATATTTTGTTAATAAAATCTCGACGTCTCCAAAGAGAATGGACGAGAGAAAGAGAGAGCGAGCGTCACTGGCCATCAAAACAACACGCACTGATCTGGATGATTGCATCATACTGAGAAAATGCCAACTAAACAAGTTGCTTTAATTTTAAAAACGATAAACTGCGGCTCAGCATTTTTGCTGAAACGATAAAACTTCAAAGAACCTTTAATTTTATTATTAATATTTATCAGTATAAAACGATAAGATAAACCTCACGGTATTCCCAACTAAATTATTTGCTCTTGTATAATCCAACTTTATAGTCGAGTTTTATTGCTTGAAAACGGTACGAATCTCGAATTACAAGTGCAATTTAGAACCCACTCTAATTTCAGTGACCACAACAACCCTTGTCCGCGCGGGCAGAGCGTCTGAAGCCGGTTCCCAAACAACACGTGATCCGGCAGTTAATTTTTTGGAATTTTGCCGCTACAGTGCGGCTAACCGCTCTAGGAATTCTAGCCTGTACTAGCTTGTGAAAGCATGCCAGACAGTGACAACTTTCCGTATAACCGAAAGATGATGTAGAATGCGCTATTTACCAATTAAGTAACGGAATGAATTGACCAAACACAAATTCGAACGCGGCAAATCCAGACGAACCTTACAATATGTTGCTATTGTTAATGCTAAATAAAATCTACTAGTAATTCTAACTCACTTTGAGTTAGCGGACGCTTCATGTAATAATTGTTCATTTTGCAGAAACGAGACCACAAATTTGCAAATATAACAGTAACATAAACATTGTAAAAACACAAAATTGCGAAGATTTTAAAGAGCGCAGTGGTTGTCAAATATTATTTTATATAAATCAACTATAATCTACAATAAAGGAAAAGTTAGAAGACATCTCGCACTGACAATTAACTATTAATTTGGTAATACAATAGTATAAATACAAACATGCACTGCAGGTGGTACGTACCTACTGCTCACTACTAACATCGTACTAGCAGATATGTGTTTTTGTGGACGCCTGTTTTAAACAGTATATGCGTGGTCTTAATTTTGAGCACATATTTATTAGAATACGTGGTTTTGTATCTGTATGCACATGCGTCGTAATTTTTTCAGGTGCGTGGTTTTGCTGAATGATAAACAAAATACCACATCACACAATCAAGCAAAATTAGTTTATTATTATTATTTATTTTTTAACAGGGTGGGCATTTTAATTTTAGAAGCAATAATATATGTTCTTATAAGAAAAAACTCTCCTGAAATTAATGTGAAGTTCTTGAAAACACGTTATAAGTTTATAAAATCCTTTCTTGTAAATTGCTTTCAAACAATAATGTAAGATAGTCATCGAATCAGTAATTACTTAATTTTTAAAATGAAATTCTGCTCGACAACTTTTCTTCGAAAAGAAATCTATCCCCAACTTTTTTTTCAAGATTATCAGTTTCGCTAAACTCCTGCTGATAGACATTGTAGCCAAAGCATTCAAGCGATCGTTAAGCATTGTGTTTCGTAAAAAGCTTTTTACACGTTTTAATGTGGAAAAGCAACGTCCAACTTCGGCAATTGTCATAGGTGTTGTTACAATAATATTTAGAAGTTTCAGTGTTTCCATAAAAGCTTTTTCAAGATTATTTTTTGACAAAAATGTTACAATTTTCATAGCACCAGATATTTGTTTAAAGTCGGATCTTGTGTATACAACTCGCTTTTTAACCTCTTCTTAGAGAGCACGGGATAAAAAGAAACTACTCCGTATAAAATAACCGCCGAAAAGTATTTATAGAATTTTGAAAAGGAGCTATTGTTCAACAATGCAGCTCTTCCAAATGCCCTCTAAAAGCAAATTGTTCTTTCATTTGGGCCAAGATCGTGTCACAAACCTCCTTAGCAATTGCATTTCGTATGTCTTCATGATCAATTCTTTTTCGTTTTACCTGAATAAAATTTGAAACAACTTCCTCCTGAATATCATCTGTCCGGGGTCTAATAAGGGAAATACTTTCTTCAAAAACAGAAATATCCTTTTGAATTTGAACACTGTCTCTATTTCTTGGCTGTAACTGATTATAAAGTATATCCACATGTGCAAGTAATTGTGAAAACATTTTAACCAGAAAATGAACTCTGGATCCTCTAATGCCCGTCTCAAACCATAGGCTTCATGAGTTGTAGCGCCTTTTAGCTGTTTATTTTCAATTCATTCAAACGCCCCAATAAAAGCATCCTGATTTTCATACACTATATTAACTAAGCGTATATTGTAGTTTCAACGTGTTGTAGCTACTTTTGGTAATCGTCTTTCATAATCTGTTGTAATATGTCACAATGATGTGAGGAATTTGAAAAAAAAGCTAGAATAGCTGTCAAGATTTGGAAAAATACACTTACTTACTCTTGAATTTTCTGACGCTGCTTGTAGCATGAAAAGGTTCAATTGACGCGCATAGCAGTGGACAAAATATGCACAAGGGTATTTGGATTTAATTTTCGCTTGTACACCCCCGGTTTCACCGCCCATAACATTAGCACCATCATAAGTTTAAGATATTAATTTTTGTGGAGCTTATGATAAGTATCAGAGGATAGATTTCTTGCAAGATGGAATTTCTTATCCCTTCTACAGTTTTATCCCTGATTTGAAAAAATCCCTGAAAACGTTCATACACTCTAGCTGTATAAACATATCTAAATATTAAGAACATTTGGCGCTGATTTGACACGTCTGTTGTTTCATACTTATCACTGAATGGCTAAAAGGTCAGATTTCCCTATTTGGTTAGAAATTTCTTTACACACTGCCACCATGCAATCTAAAATTTCATTTTGTATTGTCTTTGATGTTCCAGCAAAAACTGAAGCACTTTTAAAATGTTCTTTTAATGCAGAATCTAACTCTGCAGCAAAGTCCACTAGTTCCCTCAATATACCCCAATTTAGTAAATCCTCACTTTCATCCTGACCTCTTAAGGCTGCCTCGAAGGTGCTACAAAATCGTATGCATCTAATAATTCGGTTTAATACGTGCTTGTTTTTTCTAATCTTTTCGTTATGTTCAGCGACACTTTCCCTACAGGTCGAATTTAATTCTGCTGCAATGTTTGCTTTTCCTAGAAGAGTGTAGCTGCCGAATGCATTTAAATGATGTTTCGATATTTCGTGTTTTGCAATTTTTTTCCTGAGGTGATGCAATTCCTTCATTTCCGTCCTCGTCCAATTTTTATCCATTCCCGTTCCATCTTCATAAAATAAAAGACAAGGAAAACAAAATAATATATTTAACACATCACACTCATATAATCAGTTGTTTTTTTAATAAGTCTCTGCAGAAAAACGATAGGTGTAACACTTTTTTTCTCATTCATTCATACTGCCGTTCCCCTCCTGGAAACCGCTTTCGTGTTACTTCAGGGGGATGCGGGCTTCCCTCACACACTAAACATTCATGCAACATGCACCCTAAATTTCATTAAGCGAAATGCGGTCGACCCAGTCAGGATTCGAACACCCCAGCCGATCGGCCACATTTCGCTGTGACCTCGAGTAACAGCGCGTATCCGCACAACTCAACCGAGGCCCCAGGTGTAACACCTGTTCTGTGCTTTTCTCTCCATTTTTTGTGTTAAATTTAAATTCGGCGTGGGCCTGCCTAATGTTTTAATTTGACGTTTTTCTTCAATCGGAAGTCTTGAAAAGTCAATCTTTACTGTTCATTGTTTACTAGTCACAAAACTGCACAATAGATGCCACCTTCCCACCTACCCAATGGATGACAATTTAAACGTTAACTGTAGAAAACAAAATTTTGCAGACTTAGTCCATTTTAATTATTATTTAAATACAGAAACGAAAAGATTAATTTTAATATTTTAATCAGGGATGGGGCGCCCTCGTACCCAGTTATTCAATAACCGCCACTGTCTAAGAGTCTCAATTTCCAACAAATTACCTTCATATGAAAAGCGCTGCTCTGCAGGACAGTCCCAAAGAAGCCATTAAAATTTATTGCAGATTTTCATTTAATGGAGAATGCATCTACATATATTTGTAACACTGTTAATAATTATTAACGGTTAGAACACTAATATATTATAAATTAGGGTCTTTAGAAGACATCAATCATAAACCAAAATACGTATTTGGTTTTCTGTTCATAAATTGTAAACAAAACATAATATACCTAATTAATTTTTTTTAGATTATAGTTTAGCATTAAAATATGAAACTTTCCCCAAACAGACTCTGTAGAGATTGGAACTGATATACCCTGCTTAGTTCAAGCTATAGTAACATTACATTTTAATATTTTCAGAAAAATACATTTAACAGTTTGACACAATTTTGAGACCTGTTAAAAAATTTAAAAACTCACAAAATTACTTAGTTTACTATTACGTAGATATGCAGAACAGGTATGTCCATTAAAATCTTCACATTGGTTACTATTTTGTACAAATGATTGAATAATACAATACGATAAGGTGTGTGTGGATGCAATTTTAGGTTATGCCAAATAAAAATTACCTATTCTAAAGAATCATCCTTGTTAAACTGCTACACCTAAAATGAGATTAGCACGTTAAATAAGACACCTTGTATAATACTATAAACTGTATACTTGGTGATTATTTACATTTATTTATTAAACATTCATTTATTTACTGTGAATAGTTACATTTCATTTTAAACTATTTTTTTGCACACCTACAATTACAAGTTTGAATCGACTGTTTCCACCATGTGTTTTCATATGTTTTTGTAAGTTAAATTTATGTGTATATTCAGAATTACACACACTACAATTAAATGGTTTTTCTCTGGTATGAAATTCTTTGTGTTGTCCTTGCATGTGTCGACGTAAATAACTATTCCTCATACATTGGTAAGCACATACACTGCACTTAAATGGTTTTTCTCCGGTATGTATTCTCATATGCCGTTGCAAACTACTTATCTGTGTAAATCTGCAGTCACATATGTTACACTTGTACGGTTTTTCCCCAGTGTGTATTTTTACATGCCGCTTCAAGCTGCTCCTGTCTCCACATTTATAATTACACATAATGCATTGGTATGGTTTCTCCTTTGAATGGATAGTGATGTGTCTCTGTAAGTTCCGTTTCTTTGAAGATTCATACTTGCAAAATTGGCATCGAAAGGATTCGGCAGGTTCATTTGTCTGATCTTCATGGCTACTAGGAATTTCAGTTTCTTTATTTGACTCCTCATTTACTAGTTTACGTGTGATTTTGTGGTCAGGATTGCTTTCACATTTAGCATTGTCTTCCAGATCAGAAACTTCTGATTTAATTTGCATTTCACTGGTTAATTCTAGTTTTACTGCAAGAAATACACATTGAAATAGTAATAAACTAATATACGTACATAATATTGTGTTCATAATTTCTATAACTATATTGTAAAAATTGTTAATTATAGTAATTTGTTTAATTTAACATTTAAGATAAATGGTTTATACATAGTAATAGTAATACAAATACAGCAATCCAAAATATTCCTGTCACCAACCACAAAGAAAACAAAACATTTTAAAGTTCTTGATAATGTAAACATATAACAAACGAGCGCCCATACTGCATAATAGCGTTATTTATAATAGTAGTATTATTATGTAGATACAGGGATTAAACAGATATGTAACAATTCATTTTATTGGTAAGTTGTATGAGAAGATTGTGGGATTGAAAATATTGGTTTGAATGGCTGGAAGTAGACTCTTCACTGGAGAAAACTACTGTATTCACCTAACTGCATATTGTACATGTTGCATTCTACCAAACTTACAATTCGCGTTGAACTTGATCAAAGAAATTTCTTCTTTAATATCCTTACGAAGTGAACAATCATCACACGTGGACTCATCAGTTTCTGTTACCGAAGCCTTAGTCTTCATTTGAGCTACATTTTTTATATTGAATGCAAATTCCATTTTGAAAGCACCAGAACCTAAACTAAAAACTAAATATGTATGTAAAATGCCTAGAAGAATGTAGAACACCCACCTGTATTCTGGAAAACTTGCAAGTGCACAAAAACTTATACAGTAACTAATTATGTAATTATACACCAATTTAGGAAAACTTTATGCCGATTTCCCAAACGTAGTTTAGAAAACGGCATCATTTCATAGGTTATATGGATAATTGTATATTATGCCTAAGCTCCCTTGGCATTTCTGACATATGAACTACTTTACATACAGGATGCTTGCAGAAACAGTTTTTATATTTCGAAGCCTTGGCAGTTTCTAAATGATGAAACTGGCAACATTGTCGTTTATAATATAGTCAAAAGTGTAGTGTGGGTCGGGGTGAGTCTAGGTGTAAGTAAAATCAAGAAAAGAAAAATTATTCTTCTTCTTACAGTGCCATACTCAAATTGAGTGTAGGCAACGAACATGCACTGAAAAATGCTTAGCCGTTTTACTAGGGAAATGTGGGAAATGTGTTCGCTGTGGTAGTTTCAGCTGCGTTCCATGGAGAGGTTTTCGTATAGAGATTGAAAAATGTACTGTCCACAGTCGATTCAAATCCCAGCTCCCTCAAAAATTATTGCTCGATGTATCTTCGATTTGTAGCTAATTAACATAAGGCGAATAAACAAGTATTATTAGAAAGAATCTAGGAAGAAAAACCCCCGACCAAAAAACCCCGGACATAAAACCCCCGGATAAAAAACTCCGTACAAAAACCCCACGGATAAAAATCCCCCGGACAAAAAATCCGCCGGTCAAAAAATGTATTGGGATTTTTTATAAAGCGGTAATCATTAGGCTTTCAAGTTGATAAAATTTTCACACTTTCGGTGATCCATCCTAATATTTTACTACCAAAGGCAAATTATTGTTACCGGCCAAACGAGCTTTTTCGTCGACCCGCAACAGAAAAGATGGAAATGCCTTCGGCTTAGCTCAGAGGAGTAGGGGTGGTTCACGAGAAACGCTTAAGGAAAGGAAATCTAACGTAGTTATGTACAGAGTAAGTCATTATTAGTAGGCGTCACCTTTCGAATCACAGGTGATTGGAGGTTCTCATGAAAGGCCAAGAAGCCAGCAGCTTACGGGAATCGAACTCACCTTCATTGTGACTCCTCTAGTATATAAAGCTTACAAAGGCATGTGCAATAAAATACACAGAATAAAAGATATGGTGAATTTTAAGACAAATATAATTCTATTGCTGGAAATTGGTAACACACATAGTACAAAAAACTAACCAAAACAGTAATATTTGTAGTTGAACACAAAGCAAAGTTAGAACGTTCAAACAGAAAAAAACTCGCCGCCACTGGGTTGCGGTATTTACTTTTCTAACCACACAAATCTGCGCAGCCAGTGACGTTTGAATTTACTAAAATTACTTACACTTTACGAGTAATAATTAACGGCGACTGAAGGTTGCTTCGCGTTGCATAAAAAAAAAATTCAGCACTTTACTGTGTTGCACCCAATAAAATAACTAAATTCTAATTAAATATAAAGCATAGAAGCTATGTGTAGCTTTCCTGTATGAAAATGAGTCGTTTACACACACAGATTTCAAACGAGGTCATTCGTTGTTCTTTCCGGTGTGCCTTCGGGAAGTAATAATGTGGGAATTGCAAGTCTTTTTGGTTCATCCACTGGAATTTTAGTATTGGATTCTCTTTTCAGACGTTGTGAATAAGCCTTGCAACGATTTTTCTTGAGTTTCAAGCTGATTTAAAAGAATATTAGGATTTGTGTTTACCATTTGACAGTTCAGATTAATTTTGTGACTTTTAGCACACTTACATATGTGTTTGTTTGGTCTTATATTGTATTGAATGCTTTTGTATTGGCATAAGAGGCAACTTTGCATCGTATTTTCTTTAGCAATAAAGATGTACATATGTATTTGTTCATTTGCATAAAACTTGATTTTCTTCGACTAAGATTGAAATTGTATGAAATACTTTTTATTTATGTTTAAAACCAGCTATTTGTTTATGTATAAAGTTACTACAGGTGGTTTAGATAATTTTCATCGTGTTTCCCATAGCAACAATGTTGTATTTGTTTAAATATTTATGCCTTAAGCTAATTTTTTTTTGACAATTTTTTTATGCTTCTGTAAATTGTGATTTGTATTGTATTCCTAAGGGAATTTTTGTGTTTAACGCAGTTGAGTAATAAGACAGGGCATCTTTTGGTGTATAATTTGTTAGAAGCAATGTTGTAATTATCAATTTATTTATGTTTGTTTGTCATTTGGCCTTGAAAGTTTTAAAATTGTCTAATTTTTGCATATTTATGTATTTTAATGTGGTTGAAATATTTTGTAAACAATGTTAGGATGTTAGTAGATTAGTTTAAGTGTGTTTGGGTTACATATTAAATTTTAATTATTTGTTTATTGTTAAATTGTTGAATTCGTCAATATTTATTTGTTTATTTGTAATCTATAGTGGATCATGTTTCGTATCAATATTTGCGTTTTTTCATGTAGATTTAAAATATATTTTTGGTTTTACCATAACATGATTCATAAAAAAGTTATTTCGATTATTAGTTTTTAGTTCGTTTTGGATCATAATCTAGCTCGCTTCTCATTGGTCCATTTTCCGAGATGACAAGCCAGCTCGATTAGATATTGTCGAAGTTTATGAAAATTTGTTGTGTTTCCATTCCATAGTTACGGTAGCTTTCTTTTATGAGGTATAAAAGCAGAGTTTTCGATGCGTCACTTGCTACTTTTTATTACAAACAAGAATTATTTTATCAGCGACAATTACAAAGTTTGAGTGTTGTACTCACCGAAGAGTTTTATAATCCAGTGCTACGACATTAATAGATCACCATTAAAGTGCTTCGAGTTTATAAATTAAACATTTGTCAACGTTGAACCAGTGCCAAAGATCTAAAGTTAAATATTTTGGGTTGATGGTGTCATAACCTACAACACATTGGGTGATAATTATTTGGAACACTACGATTTTATTACTACAAAAAGGTAAAAGCTATTTATTTACCTGGAAGCTGGGAGAACGTGGACGATCCAGTTAAAATTTGGGAGGCCATTGAAGACATCAAATACAGAATTTACCAGAAGCTGGGAATCAGACGTGAGCGGAGTTGCAGTGAATGCAATAGGAAGGCCGAAGGACATAAGATCTGCGCAAGCGAGTTTCGAAGACGTCAAAGCAAAGAAAGAAAGGTTAGTTATTTGTGCAGAGAGAAGTTTTGAGTTTCAATAGGAGTTAGTCAATTTTATAATTGTATTTGTTCTAAATTACATGCTTATTTCCAGTAAAGTATTTGCAAAGGCTATCGTGAATATACAAAATTTAATTTATTTTGTGACAAATTAAAGTTTCAATTTCAAAACTAAATTATTTTGCTGTTTTCCGTTAGTTTCAATTAAAACGAGTGTAAGTTTGCAACCCCATTTTATTACAACCGCTATTTTAATTAACCGTGAGATTTGTTTGTTGAATTTAAATTTCAATTATTTTCTAAATTCATGCTATTTTATTTTTAAAGAGGCTCGATTTAGATTTGTGTTGTGTAAACGGTACATTCTAATACATTATTGTCATAATTTTATTAACGTATTTGGAAACGTAAGTAATACACGAGTGCATCATTTTAGTTGGTGGTATTACAGCGAAGTTTAGTACACTTTTTACGAACATAATTTTTATTTACAACAATTTCATTACAATAAATTTTTGTGCAACCCAACGTGGGGCTTTTCATTTCATTTCACACGTATCACACAGCAATATATACAGGGTGTTTCGAAATTCGCGCCCACAGACAGCGGGATAGTGTTATGCGACAAAACTAAACAAATCGTTCCTTTACCATTTTTCCATCAGACCACTATTTTTCGAGCTACCGTGGTATTAAAAATTTGAAAATTGCAGAAAAAAGTGTTGAATCTTAACTTATGAATGTTTAATCAATTGGTTAAACTTAATAACAACAAATTTTTAAAAACGAAAGAAGTTTCAAACTATGATTATCACGAGTACGTAATTACAACATTTGTTCAAAATGTCCGCCGTCTGCTACTAAACAAGCTTCAGCACGTCGTTGTACTGCTCGAACAGAGTTGCGTAGGTACCATCTAACTACACCTAACTATTCGATATTCAGTTATCGAAGGGTTGCAAATAATCGGTTTAACTAATTGAGCACTGAACTATTCCGTATCCGAATTGTTTGAATCGCGTTCCTAGGCTGATAACCTTCTAGAATTTTCGCAGCAATACGTTTAACAAAGAAAGCTACAGATGAACTCACCAAAAAAATATATTTTAAGCAGAGTAAAAAGATTTAGAAGAAGCAGTAGGTTCCATATTTTCATAATAGAAAGATATATAAATTATCCTTCGAAGAGCAGGTAACAATAAAATTGATCCACAAGCAAGTATTTGAAAACTTTATTAAATAGAGAAATTTGTTACATAAAAGGTCGAAATATTTAAATTATATTCTATTTGTCTTCTACAAATAACAATCTTGGTAATAATACGGAGTAATTAAAATTATTTTATTTGTATTTCGTTAGATAGCTGAAAGGAACATCCTACCCTACACGTCTTCTTCTTCGAGAGAGTTTTGTCTATTATGAGATCTTCTCTTCTATGCTTGTGTTGACCCTTTTAAAGTGGCGGAAATGTAGAGGATCTAAAACTTAATGTAATTTATTAAACTGCAAACATAATTTTGAGGATTTCTATGCGAAAAGGGCATTTTTATTATAAATTATAATATGCTGTTCGATACATTTTTTTAAGTGCTACTGTAAAAATGGCAAGCGTTTCTGATTTTTTAAATATTTATTTTACGAAGTGGGCTATGTTAAAATATTATAACGTAACAAGAGCATGTAAGGGCTACTAAATAGCTCTTAGTTGGCTGTCTTAAGGCCTTTTTAAGTTTAAAGATATTGTAGCTACGCTTCTTGTGGAAGTTCTATACACTTTTGTCCTAACACTACCGGATGTTAGACAGAAGCATTCCATAAACGGGTGGCTGGGTCAGGTAGGTTTAAGAAAGAAGAAACGATGGAAAACTGCCCCAGCAGGACGAACGACAACTAATGATAACTATCCCACAACGGTCCATTGATAGCGTTCCTGCAGTTTACTCACTCTTCGCCTACTATTTGCTTATTGATAATTTAATATCCATTGCTCGTTTAATTGAAATAATTCCGTTTTTAATTATTAGTGTGTTCAATAAACTATTGCTAAAAATTTATTAATTGGATTCAAAAAATCAAATCATTTTGGCATACGTTTAGAGTGCAAGAATAACATCTTTTCACCTAAAAACCAGAAGTCTCACCTGAAAAATTACAAACATGTAGTTTAATTATTATAGGAAATATCGAAAAGTCCTGAAGAAGTATTTCACTGATTTTTGATTGTAAGAACAAAACACAAATCTGTGGATTTAGAATCGGAATGAAGTTTCTAAATTTAAAATTGTAAAGCACCAGGCAGAACCGATTCTTCAGGCTAAAGAACTGGTTGCGATTCTAGACATGCAGTCTTTTGAGAGCATTGTGAACCATAAATGAAATATACTTTTTATTCTGTTTGTCATTTCCATATAGTTTATTCACGAATTTTTGAAAGATACGTTCTATAGATGTGGCAAAGGAAATAGCAAAGCTTTTTTAGGTTGCGATACTTCACAATTTATTTAATAACCGTTATACAGACACGTGTATCTATCGCATCACCCATAGTTGAGACGAATCCTCAAAATGAACAGACTGTTTCATTAATAATTTACAGTTTATTTCTTGAAATTACAGGTTTTAGAACTTCAAGCCACGAAACTCTCGAACAGTTCTTAATTTTATGAAAATTTGATTCCTTATTTTGCCTTGATACTGCTCTCATTACTCCCACCAGGCTTCCAAATACCAGGATTAGAGAATTAATTATTAATTTGTATGAATTCTTGAACACAGACCATATTTGTAATTTGATTTTATTTCAGTTTTAGTTCAATTGGCACTAGTAAGTTGCTAGTCTCTTGGAAGTTCTCCTTCATGGGTAAATTTCATTATCTGGAAGCCTTTTACATACAGAAAATGCTGCTGATCTGGACGGGCCTATGGCCAAAAAAGGATTATGGATTTATTACGTCCTTTCTGCTTGAAGCTGCTCTCTTAATGCCATGCATGGTGGTGGCTTTTTATCCATCCATGGACGTTGCTCATGCGGCGTACCTTCTGTTCAGCAGTGTTACGGTATTCACTTACGGCATTAAAGTTATCGTCTTGTATTTAAAAGCGGACTGCTTTTACGCAATCCTGGACGATTTACAACAGCCGTTATTTATAAACTACAGCAGCGACTTGGATGTCTACATCAAGAACGCCGTTTTTGTGTCCAACACGGCTAGAAAAATTATTCAATATCCTTGCGTCATTTTTATTGGCTTCATAACAGCGTTTCCCATTATAGAAAACCACTCCCAACGGCCTTTGCCCTACGACTTGCCCATAAACACCAACGAGCTATCTCTTCCTATGTACCTAACCATTTACTTTGCGCAAGTGGTTACAGCATGTTTCGCTGCTTGCAATAATGGAAATTTAGATACCTTGACCTACAGCTTTATAACTTTGGGCACAGCGCAGTTGAAAATATTAGAGAACAACCTGAAAACTTCGGCCACTTTGAGTAAATCCGGAGGTTCCGGACAGGATTTAGAAAGGCTTGGAAGCTGTGACGAGGAAGTCCTCAAACGTCTCGAGGAATGCATTAAGCATCACATTGCCATCTGCAAGTATGTTACTTGAAGCTTTATTGAACTTGTTTTATTTACGGGTTTATGGTTTCATTGATCTTGGTAGCATTAAATGATCTTGAAACGTACCTACGTAAACTTTTCCTTGATTCACCCCATTTTTTTCTTTAGACGTCTCTTGTATGGCCTTACAGAACAAGCATGTGTATTCCAGTACACATGAATAGTATCCATAGTTTTCTCCTCCCGTTTTATCTCTTCTTCTCTCTTTCTTCCCCTTCTCTCTCTTTCCTCCCCTTCTCTCACTCTTTTCTCCCTCTTTTATCTCTCTTACTGTCTCTCCTCCTACGTTACTACTCATTGTCTATCATTTTGCACATCTGTCTGTTTTGTAATAGAAAAAAGTCTGAAGAACTATATGTTAAGAGGTTTATCAACTTTGGTGTAAACTTTCGTTTACGTTTCTTTATCTCGCTCTTTCTATCTCCCCTCCCTACATTATTATCCACAGTTTTCTATTTGTCTGCCCGATTTCGAATTAAAACAACACAGTAAAAGTCTGTGGCTATTCATAAGATTGTACAGTGGTAGTGCCAGGGCTATTGTTTATTGTTTGAGTGGTCTAAATGCGGGGGTTTGAGGGGGCGGTCATTGTGTGTTCCAAATTTTCGATGGTACTTGATAAACATTTATAAAATCATCTTCGAGAGGGCGAAAACCACACCCGATGTGTTTTAAATTAACTTTTGCCATATCTGTTATATGTTTTGTATTGTTTAAAAATTTGTAATTAAAGAAAAAATATCGAAGATACAATATATGTAAAGTTACGCAAGATTTTAGAATTTGAACTTTTTCAGTGAAAACATTACTTATTAAGGTAGCCTTGTATTTAGGGGCGAAAGTAGAAAACACACCTTGTCGGAACGCAGTGAGTTGAGCGCTTAAAGAATGCGAAATACAACAAGCTTGTGACGTTGTTCACCTTGGTGTCCTGTGTAACGGACAAGCATTGACAGTGCTTCTATCTCTGGCCGGCCGCTATCCATCGTCGGGTGGATATATAGGGAGGAGAGATTTCAGTGAAAAATCATTTTGTTTTTATTTTCCCTCAAGGAGGTATTCCGGAGAGTTTCGGCTTATTTTCACCCCTGGTTGTATTCCTCCAAGATTTCACAATGAAATCAGCCAAAAACACACAAGTGTATATTAAATTGCACAATATATAAAATCCATTTTACATTCCTTTTATTTGCAAATGAATCAATGACTCGTTTATGAAAATTTTCGAGTTTTTTCAGGTGACGGCCATTTAATGTTTATTATTTTTTATTTCGGTTAAATTTTCGTGTTTATTATTTAGAAACCAAACCACCGTCTATTTGAACTATTCTTCTTTTCTAGCGAATATGTGCGAAAAGGCTATTTAAAAGATTGCTTATTTTATTCATGATGCGGGTCTTTTCTATGCTTGGCAGTTGCTTGCGCAATTTATACTGAAAACGGACAAGGGAACAAGTTAGCCTTTGCTTCTCATTCGATGCATATATTGTTATGAAATTATAAAATTAGTAGAAGTAAATATTTATTATTAATTAAAAGAAAAAATTTAATCTCGATGCTGTTTTTTTCTCCTTAGAGAAAACCGTTGCTGCTAGAAGTACCCTTTGACTGTTTTTTTCCACCGTATTAAAAAATATATTACATTTTTGTTTGTTTTTCGCTTATTGTTCTTCAATGCCGTTTTTACTTTGCTACTTTGTTTAATAATATTAGCTAATATCTGCCTGTCTATACGTTTGCTTTTCTTTCTTTAACTGCTTCTCTCTCTCTCTCTCTCTCTCTCTTACTCTTTCCTAATTTTTCATTATGCCGTTTATTATTTTTTAGCAGATTTGGTAAATTTTATAACTTTTGTGTGCCAATTTATCCGTCCATTTCTTGATGCTTTTCTTTACTGGCTTAAAAACCTGGCTGTATTCTATATACACATTTTGGGCATATTTCTTTTAGCAGCTCTAGCTATCAATATTTTGGAGTTTTTGTTCTGTTTTATTTAATCTAAATAACGAAATCCTTAAAGTTGTAAAAAAATCTATCCAAGTTTGTCAAGCAATTCAAACGCTTACTTTTCAAAGGTGTGAAAGACTTTAAAAAACCAATAAGAAGATCGTAATCGCTGTACATCTTAAGATAGAGTTTTGATTATTCGGGTTGGGAAAGATAGATACCTATTTTATATTCATTAAATCTTCCGAACCCTCTATTTTAATGGATTGTCACATTTTAGGGTTCAAAATCACAAACAAACTTTTAGTGTTTTGTTTTGTGTATCAACAATAATTATATTTTTTTCAGGTATGTGGAAAAGCTTGAAGAAATGTTTACTTACATCATTTTAGCGCAATTCCTAACAAGCGTTGCTATTATTTGCATCACCGGTTTCAGTTTTCTTGTTGTAAGTTTGGTAATACCTACTGCAATATTACAATCTCAAGCCATTATTTTTAGATACCTGCGACTAACTTGAAGTTTTTGGTTTCTATTACATTTTTTTTTGTTTGCATGGTCGAAATAACCATGTATTGTACATTTGGAGACGCATTAATGGTACAGGTAAGTTGTTACTAATTTAAATTTTGTATTTTGTACGTACGTTATCTTAGTTGCACCATACTGTACGCGAGTATAGAGATAACCAGTGTGATTGATACCAGATTTAACTTTTATCCATTTGAAGTAATAGAAATTGTTCTAAGTTATACCGAATCTTTCCACAAACGAAAAACTTAATACACAGGTATCAATTCACAAACAATGGAGGCTTCTGAGTACAGGGGCTCTCCGAACACATTTACCCAACAAGCAGAACAAAGTAATTCTCAAATTGATGTTGAAACTTATTCAAACACGGCCAAAACTAATGTTAATACCACTGTAGTCTTTCCTAAAAGGGATCAAGCTATTATAATAGATACAATTGAAGGAATAAAACAAAATGACTACGTCAAGACTATCGGCACAATAGTTAATTCTTCAAATATACGATTTGTTTCAAAAATGTCGCAAGGCCGTCTTTATATTTTTCTTTCGAGTAAAGAAATTGTCAATAAACTAACTACCAACTATAAAACCATAGAAATAAACGAAATTAACAACGAAATCCGTCCTTTGATTACTCCTACAAAGAGAATAATCCCACATGTTACAATAGAAACAGCTCTGAAAGATTGTGGCCTGAAACCAGTTTCTTCCATCGGATTTTTAAGAGCAGGAATCCCTGAAGATGAATACTCCCATATTTTGAGTTTCCGACATGTGTTCGTGTTAGACAATAAAACTCAAATTCCTGATTCTTTACTAATACATAAGTTTCGAATATACAACTTTTAGGATCTTTCTTTCGACAGACTCAATATCATGCTTTCTGTGCAAATAACAAGGTCATATAGCAAACAAATGCTCAAATTCAGTCAAACAAAATGCCACTACAGAAGAACCATCGACGCTTCTAACTTTTCCGCGACTACCCCCGCTTCAAAATTCAAGACCGCCCTTTGTTGAAAATCATGGTTTGATTATGCAACCCTGAATGCATCACATTAGTTTTTAGTGTAGTAGAGTAGAACAGTTGGTACTGAAGTTGGTAGTAGTGAAAGTAAGAAGTTGTAATGGACGTCGAAGCTTTTGTTTATATTATATTATAGTTCCTAAGTTCTTGAAGTTATCCTTTTTGTATTGTGTTGTGTTATACTGCAGAATAAAACCTTAATTCTACAATATTCTACACCCTTAACAGAAACTGAAGAAAATACTACCCTACTAATTTTATCGCGAAACGACGCGGATTTACAGATTTTCATAAAAATAGAACTGAAACCAATAGAGTTAGTGGAGGAGTAGTTATATATGTTAACAACTCTTACTATTGCGAAGAAGTACCTCTAACGTCAATTTTGGAAGCAGTTCCTGTATCTGTTCTACTTCCAAGAAAAATCTGTGTCTGCAATGTCTACATACCAAATAGCTATAGCCTCGACAACAATGAACTAAATAACTTAATCAACCAACTACTCAAACCATTTGTTCTACTGGGGGATTTCAACAGCCATAATACGCTATGGGGATCAAACACAATAGATAGCAGAGGTCGCATGATAGAAAAAATTATAAATAGACCAGAAATAGTACTCTTGAATACTGACGAGGCAACTAGATTTAACTCGGCGTCCGGAAACTTTTCCAATATGGACCTCTCCATGTCCAGCACTCAAGTTGCATCATTACTAAATTGGGAAGTACCTACACCCATATCTCTACAGTAGCGATCATTTTCCAATAAAACTAAAATTAACAGTTATTCCAAACCAGTCAACAACAACAACAGCATCAAAATGGAGACTAAAACATAAATACTCAGAGCTTATCCTAACCAAGCTAATACATTTAAAGATGTCCAACAACAAAGATGGAAACGTATTTGAATTCACAGAACTATTAAACTCATCAGCTGAAATAGCTATCGAAATGACGCAAACAATTACACGCAGCCGCCAAGTACCTTGGTGGAACGAAGAATGTAAGAAAGCAGTGCGGAATGGCAAAAAAGCATTTTACAAATACAGAAAACATAAATCACAAGAAAACTTAATTATGTTTAAAAAGCTAAGAGCAAAAGCTAGAGTGACAGTAAAACAAAACAAAAGAAAATCGTGGAGCGACTATGTATCTTCTATGTCTCGTTATACACCTATGACGCAGATATGGGACAAAATACGGAGAATAAATGGTACAACATACAAACCTCAGATAACAACATTATTAAATGATGAACAGCACAATATCAACACCATTAGAAATCGCCAACTTACTAGGGGCTACGTGTCAAAAAAATTAAAGCAACGATAATCTCCACGAGGGATTCCAAAAACACAAGGAAGATGAGAGAAAAAACCCATAAGAAACAAATACACCGACAACCCTTTCAACAACATCATCAGTGATGTAGAGCTTAGTCTTGCCCTCAAAAATGGTAAAAATTTCAGTCCAGGACCTGACAACATACCCTTTCTATTTCTACAACATGTACCGGCCAATGAAAAACACATCTACTCGGTATTTATAATCAAATTTAAACTACCAGATTTTTTCTAAAAAATAGCTTCAAGCGCTCATAATACCGATAGCCAAACCTGGAAAGGATAAAAGGAATCCATTAAATTATCGTTCTATTTCTCTTACATGTACTATATGTAAAGTGTTAGAAAAAATTATTAACAGAAGATTAATGTGGCACCTGGAATCCAACAACCTTCTCAATTCAATTCAAAGCGGCTTTCGCAAGCACCGATCAACAAACGACTGTATAGTTACTCTAGACAGTGAGATCAACCAAGCCTTTGCCAACAAACAACACCTTCTAGATATTTGATTTGACAGTGAGAAAGCCTACGATATGATTTGGAAACAGAATAATCCAGATCATAATATGTCCAGATCCTATATGACTGGGGTATCACAGAACTCATTCTTGCTTTTATAATGAACTTCCTTCAGCAACGATCTTTTCGAATAAAAACAAATGGAATCAAATCTTCCTCATTTCTGCAAAACAATGGTGTTCCTCAAGGATCAGTTCTCAGCGTTACTCTCTTCCTGATAGCTATGAATGACGTAACAAACTTTATTAAAGAGCCAGCTAAAGCAACACTTTTTGCAGATGATATGACCGTTTATGTCAATGGTAAGAATCTATCGTCAATTCGTGTTCTCCTTCAGAATACAATTAATGAATTAAAGAGATGGTCGGAACGATGAGGATTTAAATTTTCCCCATCGAAAGCGAAATGTATACACTTCCATCGTTTCCATAAGCCAGTGAATAGCCCATCATTACTTTTAAACGACACCATTACTAACTACGTGGACAATATCAAAAGCATAGGTATAAATTTCGACAAAAGACTGTCTTGGGCACCACACCTCAAATACCTAAAAGATAAATTCAATCGCCGGCTAAACATACTGAAAATAACTTCCCATACTAATTAGGGAGCCGATAAACAAATTCTGCTTAATCTATACAACGCACTTTTTCGGTCAAAGATTGACTACGGCGCCATCGCATACGCATCAGCGAAACCTCATACGCTTAAGCTAATTGATCCAATCCACCATGCAGCGGTTAGAATGTCCATAAGAGCATCCCGAACCAGCCCAACTTCTAGTATCCTATGTGAGGCTGGAGAACTCCCTTTAGACATTAGAAGACAGCAGTTAATCCTGCAATATGCCGTTAATATCTGTGTCCATCCTGAAAACCCGGTGTACAACCACAGTACGCACAACTCCATTATCTGTTGATTTAAGACTAATGGCTCTTCTGAAGAGTGAAACAAACCCGACAATATTTAAAATAAAGTAAATGAAATGTGTAACAAGTACCATCAATTTGAAAAAATTTATACTGATGCTTCAAAGACAGACGATGGAGTAGGAGCTGCCTTAGTAACGCCAGCCCAGCAGTTCGAATTCAAACTTCCACCACTAAGCAGCATTTGTACAGGAGAAGCAACTGCAATCTTACAAGCAATGAAATTCGCGAAAGAACACAAAGAACAATCAAAGTTGCTTATCCTTCCGACTCACTTAGTTCCATAAAAGCCATACAAGATGTATCATCCCCGAACTCTTTAATAAAAGAAATCACCCAACTCGGATCAGTAATTAAAAGTGAGCATAAATCTGTGGTGATAGTATGGATACCGTCACATATCGGTCTAAAAGGCAAAGAATTAGCAGGTCAAACACCCCGTAAAGCAGTGCAATGAACTGAAGCAACAAGCATCAAAATAATCATGCCAAA
Organism: Limonius californicus; assembly: GCA_014611495.1. Lineage (NCBI taxonomy): Eukaryota > Metazoa > Arthropoda > Insecta > Coleoptera > Elateridae > Limonius > Limonius californicus. Next base: position 48,076 of record JABXWE010014365.1, read on the forward strand.
CGATTAGGAAGTATAGAACATTGTTTAAATACGTGGCAATACCAGTGGAACCAAGAACAAGGAAACAAACTTAAAAGTATAAAGAAATCAGTAAAGCCATGGACGGACCACCACCCATTAAATAGAAAAGATAGTGTTATTCTGACCCGAATTCGAATTGGACATATTCAACTGACCCTCAAGTACCTCCTACAAAACTTAAATCCTATAATGTGTGACACATGTAACCAACAAATAACCTTACAACACATAATCACTGAATGTACAAGATACACCGCCCAGAGATCCCAACACCACATTCCAGGTTCTATGCAAGAGGCTTTGGCAAATAACGAAGGAAACTCAAACAACATACTACAGTTTCTGAAATCTATACACTTGTATCACCTATTGTACTCCATACTACCAAGCGCTAATGACCAACGTAGTCGAAGCGCTAAAATTATAATAAAAAAAAGAGATTGTGTATGTAGATCAGATCGATTAACTGTTCTGTTGTTGGAGTTAAATGATACATGAATCAAATTCAAATACATGTTCTGGTACAACTGTTGTCTCGTTTTTTAAACGAATATTATTTCAGAGCCTGAAAATTAAAGACGCATGTTACATGTCAGAGTGGAATAATTGTGGACCAAAAGTTCGCAAAACATTGTTCATCATCATGGAAAGATCCAAGAGACCACTTGGGTTAACCACTGGAAAATTTGCTGACCTTTCACGGGCGTCGCTGGTTATGGTAAAAACTGTAAATAAGTGCAAGCAAAGACATGATCCATTTCAGTATGCATTTTAGGTCTACAAGTCGTCACTCTCGTATTTTGCCGTACTTCGGAAGCTATACAGTAGTGGCGAATAAATAAAAGTTTTATGAAGAGAATTATATATGCTATTTTTGCACGTGTAGTCTAGGAATTGTAATAGATTGCACAAATATATTTAGTTTCTAACTGTATTTTCATATAAACTACTCAAAAATGAATAGGGACATTCTAATATAAAGCATACATGCTTGTATTTGGCGGCTAATGGTCTTCTGTTATTGATAATTAGAACAAGAAACAATGTTTTATGTTAAACAACAAAAAACAATCGACTCCAGTTGCAAATGTTTAACCGTATTTGTGTCAAGTCGAGTTTAGGTGTTTGATTGAATAATCTTTCCTGTCTTCTTAGGATCTTTTTTGCTCAGTGCTTTTTGATTCATGTGTTACATTTGTGTTCTTAATAATAAACAACAATGCAGAGAAACCATTTAGCAAAACCACGCAGAGCGTAGTTTCACGTGCCCTTTCGTGCTTTAGAGAAACAGCTGCGACTGCAAGAAGGCTTAGAAGTGGATCTCCTCGCATCACAACACCTCGTGAAGATCGACTTCTTGTAATTAACGCAAGAAGCACCCCTTTTCAACTGCTCGACATCTACAGCAAGTGTTCCAGAATGCCACCGCAAATCGAGTCTCTGCCCAAATTCTGAGCAAACGATTGTTTGAGGTAGACCTTACCTCATACAGCCCCCTTAGATGTGCTGCAAAAACTGTGGCTCAACAAAGACACCGAGTGGAATGGTCAAGACGTAGGCTTCAAGAAGCGATTGTCTCAGCAATGATAGCCGGCGTTAAAGAGTATATTGTAATGCCGGACATCGTTCCTTACCTCAATACACCCAGCCAGTCGTTGCTTTTGGTAATGGTGGTCTTATGGTATGGACTGGAATTTCTGTAGGGTGACGTACTGACTTTCATATCTTTAATGGTACATTCACGGGCAACGTTATGACCAAGAGATCATTATGGACCATGTTCTGAACCGTTGCAACGCTGTTGGACGGGAATATTTTGTTTTTCTTGACGACAACGCAAGGCCGTATCGTGCTCGGATTGTTTTGGAGGGGCTTGGAGTTGAGGAAATAAACCATCTTGCTATTTCTTCGCGATCTCCAGACTTCAATCCCATCAAGCATGCATGGGACCTTCTGCAGAGACAGCCGGATCATCATAAGCCAAGACATGCTACTGTGTAACAACAAATTCCACAAGAACTTATTGATAACTGCATTAGGAGTATGCGAGCAAGGTGCAGGGCAGTTATTACTGCCAGAGGAGATGCCATGCGGTATTAGAATTTAATAAATTTAAGTTAAGTGAAAAGAGACAATAACGATTTTCATTATAATAATGTTAAATTGCCTCTTTAACCGTACCTTTGTTGTAATTTTTATGTTCATTACTAAAAAAACGTTACATTTTGTTGTTTTGGTAGTTTTTTTTATTATAAATGCCATTGGTGTTGCCTTTAAGTGTCTTAAACTGCAATATTCCTATTCATTTTTAGTAGTTTACATTAGTAAAGTTTTTATGAAACAATCAACTTTTTATGTTTAGTATGAATTTTAGGTAAGTCAACATAATTTTACTATTAAAGAATTATACAGGGTTGTTCATTAGTGCAGCAATGTGTATTTTCATAATATTTAGATAATCTAGGCCACACATGATCCAAAATTAATAAGTGGACGCGACTGCCTCCCTGGACTTTCCCATACTGGAAACTGTTCATATCATCTTTATAACAAATAATAATTATATATATCAAATTAAGTATTAAATACAAAATTTTGATAAATAATTTATAACTTGTTGTTGTAATACCGGTTAAAGAAATGAATGTAGCGCGACAGTATGGCAATGGTTCTGAACCAA
>JABXWE010014366.1:0-18900 GCA_014611495.1 Limonius californicus
GGATTAATAGTCTTTCGCAGAAAATAGAGTAGAATAGAATTAGAAAATATGTATAAAAGTCACTGCACATTTCAATCATTGTTCAGTTTACATTCGTTCTCAGTGCAATTACACTTGTCTTCTGTGCGCCATGAAAATTATTACGTCGATTTAGATAGATATAATCATAATTTTTGTATATTACATATTAATATTTCTGTAGACTATAACTAGTATTTAATAAATATTTTCCATAATATTTTGACTTTCTACTTTATAATTTTGGACAATTTTTTCACTAGGTATTTTTTCCGTAGGTATTTTTTCTTCTAGGTATTTTTTCCTTATGAATTTTTTCCTAGGTATTTTTGCCGTTGGTTTTTTTTTTTCTAGATTCATAAAAGACAGAAGGCTCAGCTAAAAAAGGATTCAGTGTCGCAACTTAGGGTTTTCATTTTAATCCTACTCTGGTCTTCTTACATTGCGACTCCTTTACCAATTTGGTGTTAGATGAAGAGTTTTTAGATTATTAGCAATTGAAAGTTTTTTAATTTGGCAACGCTGTCCAATCAAACCTAAACGGATGCATTCATTTAGTTACCGTTGATCGTATATCGTTAATTGATTGAATTACAAAATTAAATAAAATATGTACCAACGTCGTTAATGTCATTTTTAAAACATTTACAAGTTTAGAAAATGACATTAATAACAATCTATTTGTCATACATGCAGCTATCTATTTAATTTTAATACTCAAAATCCAAAAATTACTCCAGCAGCGGCTTCTAAAATTACAAACAGCAAAGATGTTGTATTGTTAAAGACTAAATTGTAAGTAAACCGATTACCAAAATGGTAAAATTTATGTTTGATTACTTATTTTACTTGCTGGACTATGAGTTGTGAATACTAGTTAAATGTATTTTTCAACGATAGTCGAAATTTATTACAAAGTTTGGTCACTAATAATTCCATAATCAAAGGATTGACACTATACTGGTACTAAAGTTTTTTGCTTGGTTTTCAACGTAGAATCACGTGATGTAAATAAGTAATCTAAGACTAAGAACCTTCTGATTTATAAAAATTCGGCAAAAATTAGTTAGGTATGCCTTAGCACCCACCTAATATTTATTTACGGAACGTGTACAATATCGTGGTCAAAAGAACCGAAAGGATGATTTTAGAGTTGTAGCGTTGTAGCCAGTGTTGGGTAGCATCTAGATTTTGGATAAAGGTACTATTTTAGTATCTATTATCTGTATCTAGATACATTTATAAAAGCGGATCTTGTATCTGTGTCTAAATCGTATTAGGCCGTATATTTTTTATTAAACAATAGAAGATCCAAAGATACATTCAAGATTTATAATTTTAATTTCTTGTAGATATTGTTTTAATTGTTTTATATTTTTATTTGTCTTTAACATTTAAAACATTTTTGGGCGTAACGTAATTCGTTTTACGGGAAACTCCCAAATACGGCTTAAGATAAGTAACAGTATTGGATTTACATTCCTAGATCCGGGGGGTAAGAAGCTTGTTTTTAAGTGCACATTTAACGATTCCGGCAATAACAATCCCTGTTGATCTTCCGTGCTGCTTTGAATGATATGGTTTGATGTAATTACTGGTATTATTGTTTAGTTTAGAAAACTCAAATGTGTAAATGGCGTTAAAGTTGATTACAAGTTACAAAATTGCTGTATTCAATAGTACTAATGACTATTTACATGCATTTACTTCCATTGGAATTACTCATAAACGAATGGAGTTATTACAAAACTGCAACAAGTATAAAAGTTCTCGGTAATATCAAGCAATTTGAAGAAATTGATTACAGTAGTGGCGTATCATCAAAAATAGTTACAGAGGGAGCGAATAAAGGCAAGACATCTTCATGAATCTTAAAAACAAACCATCATGTACATCATTTTCCGTCAAGGTATTCTAGCACAGTTGTTGTTGGCAAAAGATATATGTGTACTAAATTTCAAATCAATATCTCACATGTTGTCCAATATATTAAATATAATTTCAAATAAATTGAAATTTTCAACACCTTGTATCTTGAAAACCAAAGCCCTGAGCATATATGTTCATATGAACTTTTCTCCATAAAATTGATTGAAGAATCACCTCTTTAATTATTTTAGATTACTTAGAAAACACCCTGTATATGTATGTATACCGAGTGTGTTAAAAATTGTGGATAATATTTACATCACGCGATTCTACGTTGATAACCAAACAAAAAACTTTAGTACCAATTTAGTGTTAACCCTTTAACTACGGAGTCATTAGTGACCAAACTTTCTAATTTATTTCGACTATCGTTGAAAAATACATTTAAATAGTATTAACAACTGATAGTCTAGCAAGTAAAATAAGTAATCAAATATAAATTTTACCATTTTGGTAATCAGTTTACTTACAATTTCGTATTTAACTTTAGAAAATCTTTGCTGTTTGTAATTTTGGAAGCCGTTGCAACAATGCATTATAAGCTGGAGTAATTTTTGGATATTTAATATTAAAATTAAATAGATAGCTGCATGTATAACAAACGGATTGTCATTAATGTCATTTTTGAAATTTGTAAATGTTTCAAAAGAGAGTAATTTTAATGACGTCGGTACATCCTTTATTTATTTTTGGAATTACAATATATTATCAAGGGTAATTAAATGCATGCATCCGCTTACGTTTAAGTTGGGCAGCGTTGCCAAATTAAAAAACTTTCAATTGCTAATAATTAAAAAACTCTTCGTCTAATACCAAATTGGTACTAGAGTTTTTTGCTGGGTTTTGAACGTAGAAGCGCGTGATGTAAATATTATGCGCCATTTTTAATACACCCTGTATGTAACATATACACGGTGTTTCAAATTTAGTGCTAAAAATGTACTTACCGTTCAAAATAAAAATTATCCGATAAATAAGAAATTAAAATAATAGAAGTAAAATTTTGAAAAATGTATATACCAAAGTCGGATCAAACGATTTTGTTTAAATTATTCTCATCGATAGTGGCCCAGTGGCCAAAACTCCGACTTGGGTTGTGGTCGGCGTTTTGGACGAGGCTCGTACTTGCCTTATAGGACATTTCGCCGAATGACCAAAACGCCGACTCGGTTTGCGGTCGGCGTTTTGGACAGGGCTCATAGGTGCGTTCGTGGACACTTTGCCGAATGGCCAAAACGCCGAATCGATGTGCAGTCGGCGTTTTGGGCCAAATACTAATTTAGATTCGTATTCGGCTTCGACGCCATGTTCACGAACGATATGACGTCGTTCAGCGCCGTTCGGCGTTTTGGACACGAGTCCGCGTTTTGGTCATCAACACCATTCGGCGTTTTGGACATGGTCGGCGGAATGGGAGTCGGCGTTTTGGACGAAATATCGAGTCGGCGTTTTGGGCATTCGGCGTTTTGGGCAGTCCCCTGTAAAACATTATAATTATTGGGGGAACATTTTGCAACTATTTTAAATTTTAAAGGAAAATACAGGCAAATGCCCACTTGTATGGGAAACTATATATGAAATAAGAAGAAAATATAACATTCATCTCATACTTCTTAATCAGACCTTGCGGGTTTTGTTGCGTATGTTCCTCGCAAATTAAAGATATATTTATTTTACGATTATGTGCAGACAATATCTGTAAAAACTACTTATAAATACAAATTTTAAAAATACTTTCAAATCTTGATACTCGGTGTATTGTTGACAATTATCCGTATACAAATTTATATCTTCGAGATCATTCAGACGATTTGCTGTTAAACATAATTAAATACATGTGGATCCCCTAAGTAATCGACTTTACTCCCATAGATTTTTACGCGTGGATACATTAAGGAATCGTATTTCGCTTACCACCGATAATAATTAAAGACATATGAAGATATACGCAATGCATTTATTACCAGATTTCATGAATTTGGAAAATCTTTTGCGAACACTTTTATGCAGTTAATAATAAGATAATATTAAATGTTTAGATACATAAACTTGTATACGGATAAAGACTACTTTTCTAATATTATCGAGTTTAAAATACAGACCTCTTGTTTTCATTTTTAAAATATATGCTGCTTCCACGCCCAACAACTTTTTCCAAGTTTAGAGTGATGTTATAATTTTTTTCCTGATGGCTAGGTTCTACGGTTGTGCTGTTGGGAGTTACTATGTGAGGTTTTATTTATCGATGGAACATAACCTATAATTATCTCGTGCTCTTAAATCGTATTGTATAGCGTTCTGACTATTGTATTTGGCTGTTTTCATGGCAAACAATTAATTAATGTCCTACAAGAAACAGTTAAATCCAGCTTTGCATGTCAGCCAGATCAATCTTAAACAGTACCTATTACTAAATTTCCCTGATAATTACTTGCTCTTTTTGAAACTTGCACTTTACTGCCGCTACATGGTAATACAACGACACAGAAACCATACGAAACCAAGGGCATGTGTTAAAGTACCATGGCCTTAGATACTAGAGCTTCAAAGCTTAGATCATACACATTTACATGGATAATACCACTCCATAAGAAACTAGGTACGTCACTGTTGTAAGGATCCCAACAAACTTTTTTTTATCTGTCTCTTTTGCCATTGCATGACATCCAATAATGTTGTTTCACTTGTACCCTTTTCAATATTGGCGCCCGCCCAGTTGCTGTTGATGTATGGCGAGAATTACACAAATTAAACTGTCAGTGAGAAAAGTCACAAGAACAGCACATAACCTGCAAATGTGGAAACGTTTCGTGTTATTGAAATTTTTAATTTTAATCTAAAATGGTGCGAAAATGCGTTATTTGCAGTGCTCCTCAATCAACGAATTGTTTGTTTTCATTTCCGTAGACGTAGGTAGAGTGTTTATACTTCAAAAAAGAATAATTCGAATGATGTTCGACCTTTCACCAAGAGAACATTGCCGACCAATTTTTCAGAATAATCGTATACTAACGTTAACACCCATATTTATACAAAAGTGCCTAAGAACTTCCCTATTGTAAGTGATAAGCACACTTACAGCACCAGATCCTGTAATAACCTTCAGATAGGTTACTATAATTTAAGCTTATACAAAAAGTCTCCAACATCCTGCTGTACCTCTCTGTATAATAAACTGCCTAGAAATCTTAAAAATATCATAAATGAAAAGGCGTTTAATGGACAGTTCAAAACTTTTTTAACGGAAAATGCCTCCTATACTTTAGAAGAGTATTTAAACCTTAGAAATAAATAAACATTATATTAGATTACTGTATTTTTTACTTTATTATTTATTTAATAAATATTTGACAGTTATATATGTAGGTGTCAAATAATTAATTTTCAAAAATGGCAAGAATGGTTTTGTCGCAAGATTTAAAAGACTGCGTAGATTGCGTAAGGGTACAGAGAAAGATGATAGATATGATTTATTGGTATTAGGAAGAGAAGGAACAAAAATAGTTTGTCTGTGATATCTTTACAACACACTTTACAGTCTGTTGTCATATCCATGTAAATGTGTATGATCTAAGCTTCAAAGTATTAAATTAATATGTAACTTTGTTAACCAATAACTACACTAACTTGATTAATTAATGCAATACCTCGACAGTATACTGGCACCGTATACATATAAATTTAATATGTGATGAATGATCCCATTGTAGATAAATGCGGACAAATAAAAAATACAAGAGCCCATTCCCCGTTCTTCTTCAAATATGGAACGTCTTATACAGGGTGATTACTTTATCTTGTAACAGTTAGATAGGCTACACACATTACAGCTCTTTGTATTCTTTGTATTATCTTAGTAAACTTTACATTATTTAAATAAATAAAAATCAAAGTAGTAACGTTGGATGAACTAAGAAACTACAATGAAACTATTTGCTAACGAATAAGATAAAATTTTGCAATAGGTTCATTTGCAATATTTATTTCTTATGATTCAAACAAAACAAATACAGAGAAAGCCAAGATAGCATAAAAGTATGTTGACACAACAGTAAAATCGACAAGAAAAATAAATTAAATAAAAACCGAGAGAAAAACACGAATTAATGACGTAATAAATGTTCAAACTGCCGTTCACCTTGCTGTTCACATAAGTCAATTCGCCCCCGAAGAGAATTTCTAACCCGAGTTAGCATGTTTGGGGTGATTGACCCCACATGAACGTAATTCTTCCTGAAATTCTATAGGAGTTTCGTGACGTCGTTTTATACTTTACCCAATAACAAGAAATCTAACAAAGTCAAGTCCGGACTATGTGGAGGCTAAGGATGAACTGCGCCTCTTGCAATTAATCAGTTATGGAAAGTTTCATCGTGGTAATTTTTCTGATTTGCATCATTTGAGCTTCTTCGGAGCTGTATAAGTCCGTGTAATAGTTTTCTATTTCGTTTGATATGCCTTCTCTGTTGCTTATTTCTATATTTCTTTCTTTGTTTATCTTTACGATTTTTTCTTTCCCATACTCATCTTTTTCTTGATTGTTTTAGGACCTTTGTTTTTCTCTAGCGCTTTCAGAATTGATTCGGTGTTATATTTCCGTATATCCTTCCTAAATCCCTTTCTAATAAGTTTGTTTAATTCTGTCCATTCAATTCTCTTACTGGCATTTTGTACTTTCATTTCTCTTCTTTATAAGTTGTTGTGTTTTGCCGCTTATTTTATTGTTTCTTTTGCTTTTTTACGCCACACTTTTTGCAGCTGTTATTAGTGTTTTCACTATGATTTCAGCATGTTTGTTCGGGTTGTCTCTATGATTTGGTTGTTGTTCTTGGTAAATCTTTTAGTGTTGATAGTTTTCACTATTTTCTTTGAGTTTTATGACATCGATATGGGTGTGCTTGTTTCTAAACATTTTCACTCCTTAATTTATAGTTTATATATACTTTTGGTCTCAATAATTGGTGGCCTGAATTAGATTTTACTCGTAACCGAGATATCCTGTACTATGTGTTTTGTCTTTGTGGTAATAAAATCGATCTCATTCTTTGGTAAATGATTAGGGCTTCTCCAAGTTAACTTTCTACCGTTGCCGGTTTGTCATGTATGCATTGTGAGAGATCCTCATGAAATTGTTATCTCAGCTCTGTTGTAGGGGCGTACACTTGTGATTTTTAATGTAGTTATTTTGGTGATTTTGATTTTGATGTATGCTATTTATTATGTCTGATACTCCGTTGTACACTGTCACATTGTTGATGTATCGCTCATTTATGAGAAATCCCACTCCTTTATTTTTGATTGCTGATGCCCCTTATAATATAGTACGTGTCCTGATTTTAACTTTATGGTCTCGTCCCGGGTTTTCTAACTTATGAACATCCTCTACCTACCTTTCTCATTGTGCAGTCGTTGTCGTAACCGGAAAGTATACGGCTGCTGGCGACTGATGGTCGTGCTATGTTTGTGTCTGTCATGGTTTAATGGGGAGTTTGAAGCCGTAATACACCATAGTGTCCAGGTTTCTGCGCCGCCAAACCAAAGTTATTGCGCCTCCTTCCCTATAACCTAGGTTCTGTCCCTCTACAGACTATTGGGTACCATATGCATACCTCTTCTATTCCGCATGATTAGTTATTACCCTAAACCCTAGGACGGAGCCCTTACAGGGTGCTATCAGCCGGACCAGGTAAACCCTGGTTTTTAACGAGGTTTTACTCCTCGATTCCTTCTCCTTTCTCATACTGGCTTGACACAGGCCATGGCGAAGTTTATGTTTCATATAAGAGGGTAATTCTGGAGACTATACTTAATACAAATTTTCAGCAAATTAGAACGGATCGTTAATTTTTTTCAAAGTTTCACATAAACAGTTAAGTAACGCAGAAACCATTTAGTCTAAGCCCCTACAGCTTTATTTTAATTCCCTATTGACGAAGAGTTTAAAAATATGAAAACATATGAGGCGTTTTATTTAAATCAACAAGATTTGGTCGGAGACTCGGAGGTTCTACTGTATATGCTTTATATTACAATATCCGTATTCATTTTTGAGTAGTTCATTATACAGCGTGTTCCTAAATATCATATACACAAGGAAGGAGGTAATTCTTTGGCTTATTTCATGACTAAATATTCATATAAACATAGGTCCGCAAACGCTTCGTTACTGATCTACACGGTGTTGAAATTTCAAGATTTTTTAGTTTTTTCGATATAGCTCCTGCAGTTTTTGAAATATTTCTACAATTGTTGTAACGTAGTTTCCTTGTTATGGTTATTGTTTTGGTTTTTTATATTGTAATAAATCATTGCTACAAAAACCGGGTCATCCCAGCTTTAATATTTAACAGGTAGTGCCGACTAAACTGTCAAAATTAATGGAAACATGAGATTATCCAAATAAAGCCAGAAACTATTAGTTACTTCCAGTTTCTACAAGACGGCTATGAATATTCGATAATCAGGTATCATTCTATTGGGACAGCCCTCCATGTACAGACGTCCAGCTTCTCTTGTATTTCCATTCTCAAAGCCACGGATGAAATGCATCTCAGCCATGTCAGAATTCGTCAATTTTGGCATTGTTACGAGATTATGACGAGTATTTAAAACACTTTTGCACCTTACAGTTTACAACTTAAACCTTTAATTTATAAACATACGCAGACACAAGTTACGATTTCAAATGCAAACTGTCAAAATTAATGGAAACATAAGATTATCCAAATAAAGCCGGATCCTACTAGACCATTTTAAAAATTTTTATTTCGTCTAGCGAATTACAGAAAATCGTTTTTTATTTTTTTTCTCGATAACCGTCGCAGATACGAAAAAACTACAGGAGAACAAAAAGATTCTAAACAAAACAGAAAACTCATTTTGTATTTTAGAATCTACCAGCGGCGCACCACAAAAAAGGGGCATGACCCCTGAAAAAATATCTTCCTGTAGATTCTCACGCCCAATGATGTAATCCCTGCAGAATAACCTGTATTCCAAATTTGAGCTAAATATCTCGAAAACTGCAGGAGCTATAAAGAAAAAACTAAAAAAATCTTGGAATTTGAACACCCTGTAGATCAGTTACGAAGCGTTTGCGGCCCTATGTTTATATACATTTTTAGTCATGAAATAAGCCCTGAAGATTGTTTCGAATGGAGATAACGCTACGGCCAGCGCTTTTTCAACGTCGAGAGAGAAGAGACGGGAACTTCAGATATTAAGATCTCCTGCGCTGTACGGGAGGATCACTTAAAATGACTCGAAAAACAGAACTTCCACGGGTTTGATAGCTTTTATCCCACATTAGTCGAGAAAACAATTTCACTGAATTGTTTTTGCAAAAAGCTGACACTCTGCTAATATTGTTAATTCGACACAAGTCGAAGATTCTTTTGCTTAACGCAAAAACGAAACGATATCTCAATTACCAGAAGAGCTACGACACAACCCGATATCAAAAAAAAAAACACGTCAGTTCACTCCCAAAGCCTAGCATCTACTGACTTTTCCCTCGCCGCAAAACATTCACCCAAGCCTAATTTGTTTCAGAACAAATCCTACACGTGCGATTCTGAGATCTGAGAAACATAACATTTTTAAGGCCATGCTGCTGACAAAAGGGGTCTAAGAATTTCTTTTGGCCAGCGTTAACAGACCAAATAAACAATAAACATGTCAAACGTTCGATTACGTTTCGAAAGTGGCCTCCCATAAATTTTATTTTTGAAATTACACGCATGATGTAATCCCTGCAGAGTAACCTGTATTCCAAATTTGAGCTATATATCTCAAAAACTGCAGGAGCTATAAAGAAAAAACTAAAAAAATTTTGAAATTTCAACACCCTGTAGATCAGTAACGAAGCGTTTGCGGACCTATGTTTATAAGAATTTTTAATCACACAGTGTATAATTGCATTTATGACGCGTTTCTTAATAAATGCCAAATTGTTCGAACTCGCAGACCTAAAATACACTGTAGATACAAAATAAATCAATTAATCAAGGAGCGAAGCATGAAACTTTTGAATAAATCAACGCTGGAGTTTTGGGAGCAAGAGATAGCTTTCCTTCTGAATAATTAATATTGGGAAGAAAGTGAACAGAAGCACCAGACCTGTAGATTTAATCCTTGAAATAACGAATTAAGCGAACCGACGCTCGGCGTCATGACGCATGGCAATATCTGCAATAAACAGGAGACGCCTTTTGCCGTCTCATAGTCTCGCTAAATCGATAGAAGTGGCTGTCACGGCGTTTACACGACCAACGTTAGAACATCAGTTGGTTTAGAACGAATCCTAGTTTCTACAGTGCTCGTGCAAATAAAACCTGCCTAATTAAATTGCAAAAATTTCTCCATAAAATTTTCTACTAGCTGTGACCATTAAACGTAGATGGTTAGTGTAATCGCACTAATTCCTCCCGTCCTCTTCTATCACTTTTCGCGTCGCTCATTACAAGAGTGTTGCTTGTAGATAACACGTCGTAATTTGCCAATTACACAACTGTACAACGATACGTATCGAGGGTCGATTATTTTAGGATTTTAGGATTAACTGAAAATGGGAAAACGACTGCAAACTGTTGCCGCTATGGCTTGCATGAAAAGCCTGTTGATGGTCTTCAATTTTGTATTTTGGGTAAGTCATGATTTTGCTTTTTTCAAATTCTGTTTTCTCGAATGTGTTTTCAATCAAACATATGGGGGAAACTCAGTTTTTATTAATTTTCCTTTGCCCTGATATGATTATGCAAGTAAGAAACCTGTGCAAATATTTTATATTAAGTTAAAATTTCAGTGCACAATATGCAAACTTCATTTGCTATTCGTATTTCATCGATCTGCTATCAAATATTTGCGTAATGTCCTGAAGTTGTTTTCGCAACCCCATCCTGCGCTCTTTTCAATTTACCTTAACTGCTGCATTTTTTATGCTGATCAAACAGCGTTGAAACGCAATATTCGCTGAATGTTGTCTAAGTATTTCATTGTATTTCATCAGTGGCGGCACTCGCATGTCTAAACTTGGGGGTCTGAACTTCCTCAGTCTTTTTACAGGAAACAATCATTTAGCGCCGAAAATAATACATGCAGTCGTGTTAATATTTTAATAGATGGGGAGTAGCAACGGTTAAAATACAATTTTATAATAATTTTGCAAAGGATTCTTTAGCAATGTCTATACAAGATAAATGAATAATAATATAAATTTCAGTATTGTATAAAGAAATTGTATATACGCGTTCTGATTTTGCTAGCAAAATCTGTAAAAGCTCTTAGAAATTGAACATACAGTTTGTTGATTCAAGAGACACGTAAGTTTTATTTTGCAAGGAAAATAGTGTGGCGAAGAGAACGGAGTGTGTAATGCAGTATTTTTAATAATAAAAAAATGTTCTTTGAAGTGGTAAACATGCGTAAAAGATACAGAGAAAAGAGGGGGGGGGAGGCGGAAACGGATAACAGGTAATACAGAAAAAACACAACCTCTTTGTAGAAGAAAACGATTTAATATCTAAGAAACAGTAAACGAAGGAATGGGAGGGGGAGAATGCCGAATGTGGATGGATGCATAAGAGAGATTGTAGGAAGGTAGAGTGGGAGAGGAGAAGTGAAAGAGAGAGAGAGAGAGAGAGAGAGAGAGAGAAGCAACATATTTATTTAATAATCATCAAGAGGTGCAAAATATTTTTATTATCTTAAAAACTCGCAATTTGATTTGAGAGTGAGTGCAGTAGCGAGAATGTTGAGGAGAAGATGCAGGGACGCGCTGAAAAAGCAAAAAGAGTTGAAGAAAGGAGTACGAAGAAAAGAAAACGACATTTTTGTAAAGAAAGAAGGGGGAGGAGGTTTGAAAGGGATGAAATACCAATAAAAAAATAAGCTGCAGAGAGAGGCATGAAGGGAGGGAAAGACAAAATAAATTTACATAAAAATTAAGTTTTCTTTAAATTAATTAAATTATCATAAAAATTAATGCGAGAACATGTGTAATAAATATTATGGTCTTAGCGCCTATATGAGAGTGTATGAAGTAGCGACAATGTAGAGAATACGGAGAAGAGAGACCCAATATAATAGTAAGTATGAGAGACAGACTGGGGGGAAGGTGTAGCAAAAACAAGAACAAATAGATAAAAGTAAAAAACATAGAAGAAAAATGATGATGAAAATAATATACAAAAAAAGAATAAGTTGTTAAGAGGGGAGGGGGATGTGGTAGAGTGTGTGGTGAGGGATAAAGACAGATAAAATGAAAGAAGTGTGAAAAATAAAATACTTTTAGATTCGATTCGAGTTGAGTATGAGAGAGAAAAATGGGAAAGTGGGAAGTGGGAGGAAAACTGAAACAAAAGACTTAATAAAGTAGGTATGAAAGATAGAGAAAGTGAAAATAACGTCGGTAAGGGGGGGATGAAAACGAGGGTGAGAGAAAGAAAATGCGGGCTACAGATATAGAATGAGGACGAGAAAGAGGCAGAGAGAGAAAGAGAGAGATAGAAAGAATAATTAAGATCGTTTTGTATTTTTACAGCATTATCAACATTAAAATAATTCCAGAAGCGGAGCGCATAATTAAAAACAAACAACTACTTTTGTTAAGCGAACGGAGGGTGCTTTCGCGTAGAATATCCAATACAAATTATTACAATTTAAATAAAATTACAATTCATCTCAGATGCTAGGAAGTAAATATTGGCAACAATACTTCCTGCGAGAATTAACAATTCATTTTTACACGTACAATATCCTGTACAACATCATAAATACGTGCTTTTGCATAGTACTCGATGAACACACTGTATTGTAATTACCAATAATATAAATGGCATTGTGTGGTACACATAAGGTCGCATAATAATGTGAATCTGATGACAATAAATATGTTATATAAGTCAAGTAACTCCAATACCCGGGAAGCCATCGGGGTGTGCTTGATAAAATATAAGAGATTTCTTTGCATCCCTCTGGTAGTGCCGCCACTGATAAACCTTGCTTTACTTATCACTTTACTTATAATCTTACTTTGATTCCGTAATTTCCTTCCGCTAAACTTTTAACACAATTATATAATGAACTCGAGATAAACGTGTTCTGAATTTGTAAAATTAACGAAAACCCAAATTTACCACACAAGAAATGTTTTGTAGCACAAGATCTAACAGATTACATTAAAATTTATGGGCTCTGTTTTTAGAGCAAATATTCATGGCAATTAACACCAAACAAGTTAACAAAATGTTACTAATTAATTTTTTTCTAAACGTATCTAATTTAACCACATTCACTACAACTTTCTTAATCCTAAAGTTTTTTGTACTGTACAGTTATTTATGTAATTTACGAATCGTTTCTTACAGAAATCACGCGAGCTTGCTTTCCATAATTTTTTTAATGCTTCATACACGCACGCTTGAGTACGCGCACGCAATTTGCGACCTTTCTGCGTACTAAACAAAATTTTTCAGATGTCTGGAATCGCAATCCTAGCCATAGGAATATGGATGGAAGTGGAGCTTTACAAATACATGGAACTGAGCACCGAATTTTCTGGAACTGCCCCGTATGTGTTAATAGGAACTGGGGCCCTTATAATCCTTATAGGTTCCTTGGCTTGTTGCTGCACCGTTAAAGGACAACCAGTCCTTTTATATGTGGTAAGTTCGATCAAGTATCAATTTTCATACTTAAGTTACGCTTTACGCTACGTTAGTTGAGGTGGAAACTTTCACAAACGGTATTTTTTTGTAAGTATAAACAGGGCCGCACTTGCCGAACTCAGTATTATTCTAAGTATAGAGGTTCGGTTACACGGTTCCAGTAATCGTGCGCGTTGCTAAAACCGAGCACTAAAAACAATCATTTGTAGATTAGTAGAATTTACACAACTTTGCATTAACTTATCCAAATAACTAAAACCGAGTACTCAATGCAAGTAATTTTTGCGTTTAAAGGCTCGATTACACGCTACCAGTAACTTTTAAGACTTGTTAAAACCGAGTGCTAAGAGCAATCATTTCGCAGACTAGTAGAATTCAAACATTTCATTAAATCGTCTAAGTATCTAAAATCGAGTAAGTACGAAATACAATTGTTTTTCTACAATCGATATCCAAAGTAGGCATTTGCGCTCGTATTTGACAACGCAAACGTCATCTTTTTCGATGAATGTCACTTTGTCGCTTATAAGCGACTAAATTAAAAAAACGCTCGCTCTCCCAATTATTAACTATAAATCAAATATGCATTGCTCAGAGTATCCAATGTCAACAAGTAAATGACATCTTCCATTTGAGTGAAAAATTTCCTAAATAATAATCGTATGTGAGCGTGAAGCAGCAAAAATGGAAGAAGAAAATGATTGTAGTGATTTTTCATGTACACCACCTGAAATTGCAAGCGCCGCTAAAGTCGCGACTTTACACCTATTGCCAGAAAAGTCGCGGGGGAAGTATGAAAAGCAGTACGAACTCTTCATCACATGGTGTAATTCAAGGAAAGTTAGAAGGTACACTGAAAACGTAATGATGGCTTACTTTAGCGAAAAAGCTAAAACTATGAATTCTGCTACACTTTGGTCGGTGTACTCAATGCTACGATCTGTATTAACTGTAAGAAACAATATTGACATCAGCCAATATACGAAGTTAATCGCATACCTAAAACGCCAATCTGTAGGATACAAACCAAAAAAATCAAGAACTTTCACCAAAGAAGAATTGTTCAAATTCCTCTATGAAGCGCCAGATGAAATATTTTTAATGAAAAAGGTAAATAACACTACTCATTACTCTGTAAATATTAATAAGCTATTTTATTGACAGGTAGTATTAATTATGGGAGTTTTCGGTGCATGTAGACGAGATGAACTTGTGAAAATGACCATAGAAGACATTGAAGACAAAGATTCGCTATTAATAGTAAAAATTCCTGACTCAAAAACAAGAAAAAGTCGTGTCTTTACTGTTACTAATAGTGAAGAACTTGATTTTTTATCATTCTACAGAAGGTATGTTGCGTTGAGACCATCAGATTACGACACCCCATATCGTCTATTTCTACGATATTGTAACGGAAAATGCTCTAAACAAGTGGTGGGAATGAATATAATTGGAAAAATACCCTGTGAAATCGCCCAGTATTTGAATTTATCAGATTATAAATTATATACAGGTCACAGTTTTCGTCGCACGTCAGCTACTCTTCTAATTAATGGAGGAGGTGATATCATCCAACTGAAACGTCATGGAGGTTGGAAAAGTTCTTCTACAGCCGAGGGATACATTGAAGAAAGCATTAATAATAAAATTGAAACGGCACAGAAAATCTTGGGTAAAGGTGAATCATCTAAAGTGCAAATTGTTGAATCAGTAACAATGGCGGAACATACAATTTCAAACTCATCTAGACTTTCTTCATCGTCTGGAATTGTCATAAAAAATTGTAAGAACTGTACTTTTAATTTTCATTCCTCAAATTAAATAAATTTTTGGCAATATGTGAACTCTCGATTGTAGAAAAAATGTTGTGTGTAATTCGAGCGCAAATTCATTGTCGATTTCAAGAGATTGCCGCGCTCCTTCGTCGCGCGGCAACTGTCTCTTTCAATCGACAATATATCATTTTGCGCTCTTAATACACAAATAGCTATTTCCTGCATTTAAGACTCGGTTACATGGTATCAATAAAACGAGTACTAAAAGTTGCTGTTACTAAAAACGCACGTTTCCACCCTTTAGTGTCCAAGAACGTGATAATGGAGGTAGCTGCTCGGCCGAGTACATAGGTTGTTTTCTATTCACTATCCTCGCCAGTGTACTAAAACATATACCATATACCGGAATTTCGTACTAAAATATGTGTTTACATTCATATTTTAGTAATCGGTTTTAGCAACTCGCAGGAGTTACTGATACCGTATAACCGAGCCTAAAAGCAATCATTTCTCAAATTAGTAGTAGTAGTTACACACGTTTAATGTCCCAGGAACGTGATAGTAGGGATAGCTGCTCGAGTAAATACGATTGTTTTCTATTCACTATCCTCAGCGTGTACTAAAACATATACTGGAATTTAGAACTAAAATATGTGTTTACATTAATATTTTAGTACTCGATTTTAGCAACTCGTACGTGTTATTGATACTGTGTAACCTAGTCTTAACATTTTAGCATTCGATTTTAATTACACGTACGTGTTATTGGTACCGTGTAACCGAGTCTTAATATTTTACTATTCGATTTTAGCAACTGGTACGAGTTACTGGTACCATGTAAACTTGTCTTAATATTTTAGCATTCGATTTTAACAACACGTACGTGTTACTGGTACCGTGTAACTTAGTCTTAATATTTTAGCATTCGATTTGAACAACACGTACGTGTTACTGGTACCGTGTGACCGAGGCTTAATATTTTAGCATTAGATTTGAACAACACGTACGTGTTACTGGTACCGTGTAACCGAGTCTTAATATTTTACTATTCGATTTTAGCAACTGGTACGAGTTACTGGTACCATGTAACCTAGTCTTAATATTTTAGCATTCGATTTGAACAACACGTACGTGTTATTGGTACCGTGTGACCGAGTCTTAATATTTTAGCATTCGATTTTAACAACACATACGTGTTACTGGTACCGTGTGACCGAGTCTTAAGGCTGGGTTGGTAGGTTAGAGTTGACAGGGTTCGTTGATGAGATGTCGCGGCTAGTATCGCATCGCTCAAATAATTGATCATAATTCATCACGATACTCGGCGGCTGCCGGCAAACTTCGGTCAATTTCGGAAGGCATTCCTAGTGCACGTGGTCGCATGTCGCAATCAGCACGTTCGTGGTTTTTATTTACTATTAGCTCAGTGCTGCTGATCGTTTCAGACAAAATAAAACCAGTGGCGGATTTACACATTTGACGCCAGTAGTCTACTCAAATTTTGCCGTCCCTACCGACATCTACAAGTGTCAGTTCCTAGATTATCTCTATAATCCAACGATTTAGTTAAGATTACACAAGAAATAGTTTTTGGGTATATTTCTGAGCTAATAAAAGCTGAATCATGTACTACTAATAAGGCGGGGTAAGGTATGCCTTAATACTACTTACACAATAATGTACATGCGGTAAACGTAATTAATTAATTAATTTTTATTGCGCCTACTTACAGTTTAAAAACAATACTTTCAATTATTTGGTTCTGGTAACAATCCGGCTGATGATGACGATGAAATTCAATAAAGTTACGAAAGTTTTACAATTTCTTTTTGCGCTATTTTCTATTAGCAAAATCATCAATTATCTCGTCGTATGAAATCTTGTTCATTAGTTCTAACTCTATGCACAAAAGAGCTAAGGCGTTTAGCTTTTCTTGGCTTAAGGTAGATCTTAGATAATTTTTCACCCGTTTTAAGCAAGAAAAGCTTCTCTCACCCGAACAATTTGTCGCTGGTGTATATAGAGCCATGCTATATCCAAGTTTGGATAAACGTTTTACAAATTCTGTTTTCGCAGCAACGAAGATAGACTTTTCAATGATCCAGAATCTGGTTTTACCAAAATTCTTTCAGAAGGAAGGTGGCATTGAAAATGTATGCATTCTTGAACTAAGTCAGTCTCTAAATCATTAGGATACATTTCTTCCAAGAAAAGGGCTTTTACCGTAACGGTTGATGATGACAATTCACAAATTTTGGTCAGAAATGAAAACTTTTCATTGAACCGGTTGTAGGCCTTCTGTCGTTTTTCTAATTCGGATACGAGTCTATCAAGGAGGACGAGAAATGTGTTAACCCTGAAAGTATCACTCGCAGTCATTCTCATTTCTTCGTCGGGTGTTTCATCATAAAATTTTTTCCTTTTCGGTTGTCTTTTTCCCATGTCGATGTCTTTTGTATACTGCCTTGACACGCTTAATTCCATCGCCTTTTCTTCGAAATACTTAAAATTTTCTCGTTCAGCTGCGAAAAACTTGCAAAGAGATTCGTAAAGATCGGCAACAGTGATCAAATCTACGGTAGAAGCCTGAATTTGAACATTCACTTTGTTTATTCTTTCCAAAAAAATATTCCACACAACAACCATTACCGCCGTTTCCAGTTTTTCTAAATTCAAAAGTATTCGCGTCGCGGCAAAAAAACAGCAGCACGTGGTGGGAGGAAACATAGAGCATAACAAAAATGTTATTGCTATTTCATTATTTATATTGACGAAGAAAACAATCTCTTTGTCGAAACGATAAAAAGAGATGAACATTTCTGGAAAACCAAAATGCTACCTTATCTGACCACCTTCTATTTGGAAAATGAGTTGCCAGAAATTGTTCTGAGAAATGATTCAAATGGTAAGAAATGTGCAGATTCACAAAAAATCAAGGAAGCTATTGAAGCTCGACATGCTGCATTAACTACAAAAAAAGTTGAATTTTGTTGCCCAACGTAATTTATGTGTCTTGACATGTCAGCATCATGATATTTCTAATAAAGTTTTTAAAAATTGGTTTATTTATTTAGATTGAAAAAGCAAATGACAAATCAATTAGGGATATATCGATATATCTATCGGTTATCGGTTGTATCGGCAGCTTTGCTGAGTATCGGTATCGACAAAATTTTGCCGATATGTTATTTACAAATACGTTTATTAATAGGTAGAAACAAACAATTATTACATTAAAATGACGAATCGGCAAATGTATTTGTTATTTTCAACAATTTCATTAAATCAGGCTTAAAGGATAAGGATAATATATTTTTTGTAAAAATATAAACAGGCTTGTTGTTTTTAACTATAGCTAGATATCCAAAGGAAGAATCACACAATCAGGTGTAAAATGAGTAAAATAATAAACAATAACGTACCATAAAACATTAAATATTAGTTCAACTATAAATTTTAAAAGCTACTAAAGATCTAAAGACGGCATTAAGGAATTAAGATATTAAGAAAAG
>JABXWE010014367.1:0-15291 GCA_014611495.1 Limonius californicus
CTTATAATAATTGTTCGAATTGAAAACCGTCTGCTTGTAACATAGCTTCAATGTTCGTTGTATCTTTTGCATTGCTCGCTCCAGTGTTTCGGGTATAATTTCTCATACTGTCGCGTTAATTCTGTTTCAAATTTCGTCAGCGTTGGGTGGAGGCGTAGCATAATCTTTTTCGTTACTAAATCTCCAAACAAAGAAGTCTATAGGATTGAGATCGGGTGATCTCGCGGACTATAAAATGGAACCGTCGTGTGTTCTTCTAACCACACTCTTACATCACGTGCAAAATGTGCAGGAGCTCCATCATGCATGTGTATTATATTAGGTAGTATGTTAAATGGAATATTATCAATAACTTGTTCCAAAACATTCAGGCAGGTAAATTGGTCATACAAGGATGTGGTTTATTATGCCCAGCCATACATTAACGGAAAACCTTCTTTAGTGATTATATTCACAAAATTCGTGTTGGTTTTCTTCAGACCAATAGTGGGTATTGTGTATATTAAACACGCCATCTCTGATAAACATGTAATCATTGCTCCAAACAATACATCTTAAGAAGTCACCATTGCCACGAATTTTATTTTAAATCGTACAAAAATTTAATCGAGATATGTCATCATTTTCATGGAGAGGCTGAACTTTGAAGACATGATTTGGATAAAGAAAGTTTTCTTGTAGAATCAAATGACAGTACGATTATGGGCCTCCTTAACGTATTGTTTTTAAGCTAAAACAGTGCGCTTAGAACGGCTTTATAAAATCGAAATAGAAAAAATATATTAAGCTTTCCAAAGCCACAATATTCGTTTTAATATTTTAACCAAAATGCAAATTTTTCGTATTCAGTCTTTAATCAATGTAAAAAATACTCAAAAAATAATTACGACGAGGATTATATGTACCATGGAAACAGAATTCCTACAACTACACTATCAGTAGTTTAAGTTTGGAATGAAAATCGTAATACTTAATTAACTACTTTAATGGTAGATCTGAATCATGTTGATTCGTTGATCCATGAAGTGTAAATTGTGATGTTTAGAGTACTTACACACGTAATACGACTAATAGCAAGAGTAACCTGATTTTTAATTTAAAAGGGAATTTACTTTTATAACAATTACTAAAGTTACGGAAATAATTCGTTGTACAGGCTATTTCAGACCACCTGTCCCACCCTTCCCTTTTAAAACGCAGTGAGCTGTAAAGTGGATGAAAAAAATTTATTATCAGATCATATGCCAAGAATATATTGGCACTGCTAGAATTTTCCGGAGAAAACCGGAAGTAGGGAAAACCTGATGAAACTTTGAAATTTCAAATAGAAGCTTAGGTTTTGTTTGGTATCGCTGGATAGGGATTTTAAAAATAATTATTTTTAACGTAAAAGTTTTCCTGATTCCTCTTTGGGTCGATGAAAAAAATATAAAAATTAAGCAGTAGTTTACTGTTTTTATGTTTTGATGGTTAAAGATGTCAAAACAGTCTCATTTAAACAATTTCGTGCTCTTGTTGCAGCGCTATGGGTTGCTCGGAGTACTTTTTCGATGAGAGGGAAAGGCACGTACCTTCAATTCTTTGTATCATGTTCATTCTTGTAATGGGGCGTTGTAGATCAACGAAGTATTTTAGTTGTCCCCACTAGAAAAAGTCTAACGGCGTTAAATCGGGGCAATCGAGGGACCATGTCGTATGACCTTCCCTACCTATCCATCTTCTAGGGAACAGTGTTGTTTCATTGAATGTTGATCGATAACCGAAAAATGCTCTGGGCACCAGTCTTTTTGCAGCCACATGGAGGCTCTCGTTGCCAGTGTCTTCTAACAGCTCACTAAGAACATTTTTGAGCAAGTCCATTCCATTCAAAGTTCCTATGTAGAAGTAAAATTCAATTATTCGATCTTCGAGGAGACCACACCAAACGTTGAGATTGCCCTTGCTTCGGCTGGGCGCTTCCTCCAATTGTGGTGGATTTTCTTGACTTCAGTAGTGCTCGTTGTTGTTATTTATTTTATCGTTACTTTTAAAGGTAGCTTTGTTGGTTCGAACAATCCGACGGTGAAAGCTACGGTTTTTTTCTGAGATACCACTTGCAAAAATTACATCTTTATCGAAATCAAGATCATCAGCATTTCAAATCCTTCTAGGTTAGAAAAAACAATCGTATTTTGAAAAACAAAGAACAAAGAATAAAACTAGTTACGAATAATACGTAAACTCAAGAGATTTTAATTACTGAACAAACACAAATCACAAGAATTGGAAATTTGAATAACTGGGCAAAGCACAAGTCACAAGGATCAGAATAACTTAATAGCAAATTCTAAAGATTACACCAATTGAATTACGATTAACAATTAGATGGCACTACGATTTTTATGAATCACAATTTTTAATTTTTTTTATTATCTCCTCAGCTGTACGACACAAAAAATATTTTCAAAAACTAATTTATTTTAAAATTCCTCCAACCATAGTAAACGTAACCTATCGTTCCATTTGACTTTTCAGATTTTTTTTCAGACTTTTCCAATTTTACCTACTTCCGGGTTTCCCTAGAACATTCTAGTATTACTACTGTCAATAAATTCTTTGCATATGCTTTGGTTGTTAATAATTTTTTCGGCAACTTCTTAGATCATCCCGTTTTAAAAGGAAAAGGCTTGCATGAGTGGTCTAAGGCATATACATATACAGCAGACGCTCGATAACGTAAACACCCAATAATGGAAACATCGCGCTAATGTAAACACAAAATTCTTACTATAGGATCAAACTGAACGCCCGATAACGTAAACAACCTGTACAGCTCGATACCGTAAACACTTCTTTTTTAATTGTTTTTATAATGTACATACGTGACTCTCAGCAAATTATTTGTAGGAGCGGCGCTGCTTTCATTTTAGTTGTTGTTAAAATTAACTCAGGCATATTGCATGCGTTTATGCATTACGACTATGGCTTCCACATCCAATAAAAGAAAGTGTTTAAGATTGAGTGACAAAGTGAAAATCATAGACAAGGTTGCACTAGGTGCGGGAGTGACACAATTAGCAAAAAAATATCCCAAAGCCAATAGAACTTTGACAATAAATCAAAACTAAAACCTAGACCTTCTGCTAGCATTTGAAAGTATGGTATTCATCATTAGCTCCACAACCCAGCCTGAGTCTTGTCCTCTTCAAGTAGTTGTTTCCATCTGTCTCTATCTTGAGCTACGGCTTTCCAGTTTCATATTCTCATGCTCTTCAGGTCCTTTTCCACTGCATCCAACCATCTGCGTTTTGGGTCTTGCAGCAGTTCTTTTGCCTTACGGTTTTGTTAGTAGGATGCGTTTGGTCGGGTTTGTGTCGTCTCTTCTAACAACGTGATCTGCCCATCTAAGTATCCGAACTTTGATTATTTTGATTATGTCTACATCATGTGATAGTTCATACAGTTCGTGGTTGAATCTCCTTCGCCATACTTTATTTTCCATCACGGGACTATATATAGTTCGTAAGACTTGTCCTTCGAATCCTCCTAGGAGTGCTTCTTCTGACCTGGTTACTGTAATATTGGTCGTATTAAGGTCGGAAGCACACAAAAGTTTGTGAAGAAATATCAAGTCGTTCAAAAGTTAGTAGGGGGGGGAGAGGACATTTTGCGACCACACTGTATATATATATATATATATATATTGTGATGAATTTTGACTCGTTAGCTCTATCGATGTCATTTTTATAAGGATACTCGTTCATTATTATGATGTCTTAGAATTCGGTTTCTTTGTGGTAAATAATAAAGGGCAGACCATAACGCAGATAACTTCTTGCTTGGTTGGAAACACTGCCAAACTCGTATTTTGATATAAGCCTATGACAAAAAGAATTATTGTTAAATATTATTATTTAAAAGCTTATATATGTAAAGAAATACATATAGAAAGATGCAATAAAATGCTTCAAACTCAAATATGAGCTTAGCTCTGATATTTATTAAACCACGAAGGAATTTGCTGCATTATCGGAATAATTTGTGGAGATGTGTTTTGGACAATTGTGAAGTACAAAGTGTGTTTAAGAGGTTGAATTCGGATTTGTATAGTGTGTTTATAAAGTCAGAACATGTTTGGACAGTGACGCCGATGATATTTGAACATTTTTATATTTATTATTTATCTGTCAAAATATGAATTCCAATTTTGTAATTTGATCCAAGTATCCTTTGATTATATTTGCATATTTTTGGCATCGTTGTTAAAGAGATTTTGTCCGTTGTTAAGAAGTTTGTTGATAAAACAATGAACAAGAGAGCATTTTTGTAATTACGTGAGAGTACAAGCATTTTTTTTGTTCCTGAAATTTAAAATCAATTTACTTCGTTTATTATAATAAAATACGTTTGTTAAAGTTAAAAAAACGAGTTTCTTTAAATAAAGAGTGAGCTAGTTAAGGTAGACTTTCGTAGCTGGCGACAGCGACAGGAGACCGCGACAGGCGACAGCGACAGGCGACAGCGACAGCACCGCTACAAGGGAATTTAATACAACTCCGTTTGAAGCGGGCGACCGCGACAGGCTGCGTAGTGGTCGTCTCGCCTTGTCGCTCGTGGCCTGTCTCGCGTCTGCTCCTGGAGCGGTAGTGTCGCTGTCGCCACGTGGTTTTACATCGCATTTGATGTGTAATCACATGACATTGTCGGCGAAAACACGAAACATGTCTTCAACCCTATCAAAATCTTGCGCTTTTTCATCTGAACAAGATGAAATTCTAATAGAATTAGTGGCACAAAACCCAACTCTTTATGATTTGAAGCTAGAATCGTATAAAGATGGCGTAAAAAAAGAAAATATATGGAAAGACATAGCAGGGGCTTTAAATAAAACTAGTAAGTGATAATAATTTTATTGTATTCTTAGTTTTAGTAATTTTACAACAACAAAAATGGGTTCGTTTATTAGTCTCTTTGACTTATAGCATGGTTTTGCCAGGAAACTTTTCCTTGTTCACTTGACATATAATCTGTAAGTTGTTCTCTTGTCCATAAACCAATTCTCTTAGCAAATCCACCAGAGCGAGTTAAAGGCTCCATATTTAATTTTGGTGGCTCTTCACTCGCGTTATATTGAAATGTGGGACCATTATGATTTTTTAAATATCCATCGCGTAAAAGATTATGTAAACAACAAGCTGTCATTATCAAGTCATTACTTGTTTCTGGTAGAATTGCTATTGGTGTATAAAAGATTCTGAAAACTTGGCTTAACAGTCCAAACGCATTTTCTGAAACTCTACGAGCTCGGCAAAGCCGATAATTAAATATTTCTTTCTTTTTGTCAAGTGTTGAAACTTTTCGAGGATATGGTTTCATCATGTATGAATCAATTCCAAATGCTTCATTGCCAATAAGAAAATGTGGTAAAAAAAACATTAGTTCCTGGAAGACATTTTTCTTCGGGAATGTTAAAGTTGTTTGATTCTATTTTTTTCCCCATAGCAGAGTCTCTAAATATATTACTATCTCCTTCTTTGCCATATGCTCCTATATCAACTGCAATAAATTTGCAGTTCGCGTCTACAATGGCTAAAAGTACAATAGAAAAATAGTCCTTATAGTTGAAATATAAAGAACCACTGTTTCTGGGAGATTGCACTCGAACGTGTTTGCCGTCTATAGCACCCACGCAATTTGGTACATTCCATTTATTCCAAAATTCTTCAGCAATTTTACTAAAATTTTTCTGAGATAGTATTGGCATAATCATTGGCGTGAGGTTTTTGCTAGTTATTTTTAAAACTTGTCGTACTATTTTTGAAATGTAACAGTCAGATATACGATAAGCAAAAGACAAAGATACGAATGTTTCCCCAGTCGCTAGAAATCTGAAAAAAAAACTAAAATTGTAAATGTTCTTTCTATTTTAGCCGATGAGTGCAAAAAGCGATAGAAATATATTAAAGATTCTTACAACAGATATAAGCGCAAGAGAAAGACAGGTACAGGAAGTGCTGCTGTACCCAAAACGTCGAAATGGGAGTTTTATGAAAGGCTGAAGTTTTTAGAATTATCGTCATCTCCTAGGGACGGAATATCAAATATACCTAGCCTATCACAAGACAGTCAAGGTGAATCCATGGATATCATAGATAACGAAGACAATGAAACTGACCAAAACTACAAAAGTGATGATGATGATACTCAATCTATTCAATCAACGGTTGTTAATGACCCTGAAGATACAACAAATGCATCAATAGAAAATATAAATAATACAGAAAAATTACAGAAACAAAATACAAATAAAACAGAAAAAGCTGCACCCAAAAAGAAGAGGCAAAACAAACAAGATGAATTTTTGCAATATATGAAAAAAAGAGATACACAAAGACAAGCTCTATTAAAACAGGTATGTGAAGAAAAAGTTGAATAAAACCTTTATGAAGATGATGTTAATTCGTTTGGGGATCATATTAAGTCGGTTTTAAAAAAATTTCCTCCAATATTAAAAGTGAAAGCGAAGTCGGAAATATTTACTGTAATGAGTAAATACGAACTTATGGCCATGGAAAATCCACATTCAATCCCATCAACAAGTTTTCAAAGTGTTATTATAGTACCTTCTCCAACAACTTCGCCACAAGATATAAACTATGATAGCGAATATACCAATGAATCAATGGCTAGTGATTTCCATTCACATATGCAGTATAACTGATACTTAAAATTATGCGTTCAACATTTCATACTTTCATGCCTTCAGTTTGTAAGTTTTCTTAGATATCTAAGTTTTTTAATTAGAGTTACTGTGTTTTAGTTTAGTTACCTTACCTTAGAGTAATAAAGAGTTTTTCCTCTGCTGAAATTACTGTTCCAGTTTTTTTTGGTTTCATTTCTTCCTCTATTAGACTTAAAACAAAATAAAATTGTTGTTTATTTAATCGACAATACTTCGTAAACATATCTTCATCGGTCTTTAAGTGCTGGGATATTAACAGCTTGAAGTATCCCTCTTTTCTTCGCTTTTCAAACAAGGGGTTTATTAGTGCCCTTACACACTTTTTATAAAAATAATAGAGAATAAGGTCTTCGTCTTCCTCTTCCTCTAATAGCATACGTTTTAATAAAATACGTTGACTACTTGCCGACATTATTATTTTAATAATAATCACTGTACATGCGCCTCCAGCAGAAGAAGTTAACGCACTGATCTGTCGCACGTTGCGAACAAGCTCTTTCTACACTGTCGCGGTCGCCTGTCGCCTGTCGCTGTCGCCTGTCGCGGTCTCCTGTCGCTGTCGCCAGCTACGAAAGTCTACCTTTAAACTTACAAAGGTAAATGTCGAGAAATTTGAATCCAGTTCGAAGTTTGAAGAATTAATAGCTGAGCATCGAAGTTTGGGACGCTACTGCATACTACCTGAGGGCTGTTTTGAAGGTCAGCGTCGGACCTAAGAAATATTCACATATGGATGAAGAGGCTGCTCAATAAGGTAAAGCAAGCATTACATACCTATGCAGGAAATACGAGAGCATCATAGAACACAGGAAACACCAGAGGATAATATTTAAAACTACCCGAGTTTTATTTTAGAGTTCTTTAAGGCATTTATAGGTTATCGTAAGTACACCGGCTGAAATGTAGAATCAACTTGAGTTTAGCTGCGAATTTGGAAGTTCATGTATATGTCCATTTTCTCATAGATTTCCAAAACGTCCTATAGAACCGACTTCTGGGATTTGATTAATCATGCTCGAGTGCTAGACAGTGGTTTTTATATATTTTTGTTTAATATTTGGCGGCAAGTTTTAAATTTGTCACCTGGCGCCTATTTATTCTCAAAGTATAAAAAGTAATCATTCTATTTAAAATATGATTGCTAGTTGCAAGAAAATTTAATTTATCTATTCTATTTTTGTTTCTTCTTCCCTAATTAAATTATATATAACAGTATATATATTCTGTGTATAGGGTGTCCAAGATAAAATAAGATAAGCACAGTCTTGTATTGTAACTGTAAAGGAGTCCAGTGTTATTTATGTATAAGCGGAATTTGGGTATGTTATTGGGCCATTTATGTCGCTAATAGAATTTACATAATTTAAGTACACTTTTTACATGTTTTCATAAATGTGTAATTAGTGTGAGCTTGTGAGACGTTACAGCGTTAGCATAAATATATATTGAGGTAAACAGACAGTCTGTTTAAAATAAGTCCAGACAAAATAATTCGTTCATGGTTTTGTATGCCCAAGCCAATTATAATATACAACATTCCAATGAATCACGAAAAGAACTCCGAATTAAGCATACATAGATAAATGATTTTTTTAATGTAAAAAACAATGTAAATACTTATACGGAATTAACCTGTTTATCCAAATTTCACATTAAAATATACAAACGACATTTTCAGTTGCGTACCCATCCATACATGAACATTCGTATTTGTTAACTTTGTGTACCAGCAAATTATTCTCTCATCACCATAAATTCTTTAATGCATAGCCTGATTTAAAATTACATAATGCTTTAGCAGGCGGTTAGTTTCAATAAACGGTGCTTTCCTTATTTTTTTACGTGGCTATATTATTCCTTTGTTTCTAATTTGTATACAGCGTGGTGATACAGTTCCGTACAAAATTGCGATTTCACATGACCTATAGAAAAAAATTTAACGAAGTCAGGAATATAAATAAATATCGAACCGCATTCAAATTTTCTTCAAAAATGTAAGGTCCTAGAAGACGACTTCTTTTCATTCCCAGACACACGTTCACTTTTCCTCGATACTGGCTGTTTGATTCTTGATATCAGTGCGGATTTTCTTGTGACCAATATCTGCAGTTGTAACGATTTACTGAACCATTTAGACAAAAAGTGGCCTCCTCAGGAAAAGTAATATTATTTAAAAAATTGAGATTGTCACCACAGTCTAACATTAATTCTTCACTAAAACTGTAACCGACGGTCTGAATCATCTTCATTTAACTCGTCTATTTAGCTTGCTTTATAACGGTTGTATTTTTGTTTTTCAAGTAACTTTACTAAAAATTAATGGCTGGTACTAGTGTTTAAACCAATTTGCCTTGTAGAAGGACGATGACACTCTTCAATTTCAAGCAACACGTTCAATTTGATTTCTTCGCTTACTTAAGGCCGACCATTCGAGATAAATCTGTTAGGTCTCCTAGTTTCCATAAATTTTGGAATTATTCTGTTCATGGTGAATCTTGCAATGCGGTGTCCATTGGGATGTCCTTGATTAAATAACTCACAAGCTTCCTCGTGAGTTGTTAATGAAACGCCTTATCCAACAATTTGTTACGGGCCAACCGAGGTTTTCCGTCGACCCGCAACAAGAAGGATGGAAAAGGACTTCGGCTTAACTCAGAGGAGTAGGGGTGGTTCACGGGAAACGCTTACGGGCGCTAATAACAAATATTACATTGAAAATGATATTTACAGTTCAATACAAGATTTTGTTGGATCATTCGAACATAAGCTCGCGATATTTAGTTTCTTAGAACAGATC
The DNA here is from genome assembly GCA_014611495.1 of Limonius californicus. Taxonomy (NCBI): domain Eukaryota; kingdom Metazoa; phylum Arthropoda; class Insecta; order Coleoptera; family Elateridae; genus Limonius; species Limonius californicus. Next base: position 9,519 of record JABXWE010014367.1, read on the forward strand.
TACGCAGCCAGTGGCATCTGAGTTTACAAAAAATACAATTGATGATTACAGTTTACCGTTAACAAAAAAGGAAAATGACAACTGGCGACTAAAGGTCGCTTTATGTCGCATCAGAAAAAGGTTCAGTATTTGAAACTTGAAAATGAAACTCGGAAGAAGTTTTCACAACACAATAACAATTTATTTTACCTTTGTTTTATTCGGTACGAAGTAGAGAGAGAGAGTCAGGCACAATTTGGGGTGTTCTTATGTTCTTAAGAAGCAGGAAAAATCCGCAGGCACGCCACTGAAAGTCAGAATCGTGATTGCACCAGCAACCGCCAAGACGTTCTTCGGGAAAACGGGAAATTTCGAAACGAAATATTCGCTGCACAAACTTCCTAGTTTGTCGCAGCAGCGGCACATCCAGAGGGTCACAGCAAGGGATTCGATATTAATCCGCCAAAGACGATCGGAAAATTCGCAATGACTTAAAATAAAATAAATAAAAGGATTAAAATTCCAGCGTGTTTTTTTAATCCAACACTTGCCGATGGTTCTGTTCACCCCACGGTGATAACAGGGATACGAAAATTCACGCGACGGACACCCATCGAAAACCCAAGCCGCCCCTGCACTATTTGAATTCGGCGCTTGATGTTGTTAACGAGCAACTGGGTCGAAAGAAATGTTAAATCCGACTGAAGAAAGGACGAAACGCGAATCTCAATATGCAGCAGCAGATATATTTCATCATATTGCGAAATATGGTGCGGGGGTTCTAGAACAATTTGACACGTTGTAATACTCCTTGGTTCGGGTGCCGGGGAAGCTCATAGCTCAGGGTTCGCTAGATATAAAGTTTGTTAAAAGTTTATAATGTTTATTCCTATTACTGTACAAGTCTAGCTTAACTAACATGTTTTATTATTATAACAATAGATGCAACTAAAAATCCTAAATTCTGGGTTAAATGAACACACACAAAATAAAACGATTATTCTAAATGAAATTAATTTGAACGTAGTCCGGTCCTGGAATGTCGGTAATTCAGGCCGCTGCTCACGGGACGGAGCGCTGTCGTTCCCTGGCCTCCACGCGGATCTCGGAATGTGAGGTTACTGCTTGCTAAATTATAAATCAAATGTTGTTATTAATACACACAGGTTATATCAGACCGGAATCTACGGTGTAGTTACTAAAAGTTAGTAATGGTGCGATGAATCGAGTTTGTGAATTTTTAAGCGGTCGTAGTTCGGCGTGGTTTTGTCGGTGTTTTAAATGCGGCGGAATTCTTAGAGCGGATTCAAAATTCAAACGTAGGTTGCCCTTGCCGACAGAATTGTATTACTCTATTCGTAGTAAATTCCTTCGCTGGGGTTTCTCTAGCTGAGGTGAAATACCTGAATTTGTTTTAATTATTCGGGTCTATTTACGGGAAGGATACACTTTCAGAATGCGGTGTAAACCAGATAAATTCAGTGTTCGGGCCAAAATTCAAACGGGGATCGCTTTTAGCAAAACTCGGGATTACAATCCCATGCTAGGCTAGAGCCTAGAGCACAGAGAAAAGTAATTTCTGTCAGAATGCGGTTTGCACCAGATTAAGACAGAACTTCTCAGGATTTTAGGCAGGATTCTCAGGTTTGCGGTAAATAGTATTTGGGTACAAAATTCGGATTATAAGTTTCAATTCAGGACAGGTTTTCTAAGTTCGACTTCTTCCTTCTGATCTGGACTCAAAAGTTAATGATTTTTCCTCGAGGAGCTCCTTTTGTACCAGTTTTCCATCTGGGTCTCCCTCGGCCCGGTCGCCGTTCGGTTCTCTGGGAGTGGGAAACGCTTCGTTAACCTCCACTTGCAGCGCCGCGCGCGCTTCATCGGTGAACTAACAACGCGAAAATTTCCTAAACAAATTTAAAATGCGTTGTCGCCAAGAACTTCGTTACAACGTAGGGCTCCCTTCAAGGGCAGGAAATTCCCAGGTCAAGAGCTTAGACAAAATATTAATCGGCATTTCTGCATGATAACAAAAAAAAAGGTCCACCAAAACTGTATTCGGGAAATAATAAGATAGTAATCGGCCACAGAGCGGCAATTAAAATACGACTTTAATTCAAATGAAGCGGCAAAATCAACCGAACATAACACCTTAATTAAATGTCTATTGTGTCCCGTTCAGTTGAACGCACCATTCTAATTTGATTTTAAAACATTTATTACTGTTTCAGTCATAAAGTCAACAATTTAATGTTTCTAAGGAAGCAGATGTGGTGAGTTATTTTCACACATGTTGCTCAATGCCAACTCGTTAATGGAGGACAATTTGAACTTTTCCGTCAGGTAATTTTATCATTTTATTTTTATTTTAATTAAAAATGAATTTTGAATTTTTTTAACTTTGTGTATTTTTGTAAAAAAAAATTATGTGGGTCACTAATTTTTTATGTCACTATTTAACTACTGAGAAGATCTCCTAAAGTTTTGAAAAAAATGAGATTGCCGTTTAAAAGAATTAATAATGACGTCATAACGTAAAAACAGAACCCGGTAGAAAAAATGTTCAGTAGGAAGCGTCTTAAATAAATAAAAGTGTTTCAGGGTTTTCCCAAAAAAACATTAAATAACGGAATTGTGAATTTTTTGCAGAACTTCGTCGCCATGCCATATAGTCTAATTATTTTAGTTTCAGTATTCAATAATAAATTAATAAACTTTATATTAGTTTAGTTTGTATAAATTACATTATTTTATTAACGAGGATGGTACGTTTCAGTGAGCGATCCATTTCAACTGAAGGGTAATATATAATGGTGAATCAACCATTAGATGGCGCAAACGCCTTCCATTTCAGTAAATTTAAATGTACTTTACTTTTGGTAAGTTTCTTGTTTAATAAAATGTAAACATTTATGGAAAATCATAAATTGTGGTCGAATACGTTTGTTATTACTGTCAATTTCTGTAATATGAAAATATTGTTAATTCTTTGCATTTGGTCTATGCCTAGAACATCATTTCCATCTTTAAGGATGAGTTTTAAAGTATCAAATTACAAACGAGCGCGTTATAAATACATTAATAAGCGCACGTGTGTCCCATATTCCTAAATGATCTTATTAGTCACCGGATTACACAATACTTTATAGGTAAATATGTAACGAGCATTGTTTTATATTTTTTTAGTGTCACATTTCACTGCTTTTAGCTTAACATTTGCCTTATCTACGTATTAGTCATAAAGTGTCTTGTAATCGAACCATGTTCAACCGTAACAAATTGAAGTGAAATTCATGTAGAACTTACTCATTCTTGCGTACACCTACGAGGATCAAATAAGGAGTTATGAAAACAAAGCCGAGATGTACACACTTATTGTACCGATACAGAATTTGTCTAATAATAATTATTATTAATGCTCTGTTTGAAGCCAACAATAAAACATTTAAAATGAACTTATTACAAACTTTAAAAATGTGTATAGAACAACAAAAAACGCATAACCATACAGAAAAAACTAAATAGTATCAATCATTACATATTTTAGTGTCCGAAATTGAAAGCGCATAATCTGACTAGCTGTAGAAAAAAAATACACTTCGGAAAATTATTATATTTCGGTAAGATTAATCGATTTGTTACAGAGGGGAACGGATGAAATTTCAGGATAACTAGGATAGATCTGTTACAGAATAGAAATAGATGGAAAAGAAGGGAAAATTGTCGACTTGTGAATTTTCAGAAGTCTATATATTTGCAAAAAAATTATTTATAAAGCTAACTAAACATTTGCCTGGAAGTTTCTAACATTGTGAAAGCACGCTTTTTCTTGGTTTTGAATAACTTTCAAAAATATGAATAGCCGTAAAAATGTTAATGCTATGAATGTTTAATTATACGTTTTTGAGCAAACAATCGTTAAACATAGTAGCGGTCATAATAATTATGGCCTAGAAATCTTTGTAACAAACACCAGTTTTAATTAAGCTCTCTTGAACAATACAGCTTCAAAATTGCGAATAAACAATTGCCAACATTTGATACGGACTTTTTGCCTATTTTGTTCATGCATTTTAAATTCCTTGTCTCCCCATTACAGTACTAATTTTTGATTGGCTAACGCTAATATTTCATCTAACATTTGAATCATAATATCTCTGCATTAAATAAGAACTTTTGATCATTTAAACAACTTAATATAAAAAAGTCTTGAGAATGCCAGAAATTCTCAAATGAGCATTAAGTTGCAGATGACTGATTTTAAAATTTAAATATAATTCAGAAATTTCGAAACTCCTAGAAAATACAATAAAACTCACTTGAAACGATTTGGAATACAACAGATCTCAGATATAACCAACATTTACTATTTAAATGTTTGGATTTTCATTGCTTACTGTGCGGTATTTCCCGCTTATAGCGATCGCATGCGATGGAACCAACGATCAAGCTGCAAAATATTTTTATTGTTCCTAGCGTGCTTGATGTAGAAAAGATGTACCATTAAAACTCTTTTATTTAGAAATGCATGTCTGTAAAGATTATAGATGAAATAAGAAGCAATGGGGAAGGGAAAACTCGTTACGGCCTTGGCGCTGAGGCCGAATCGCTGCGGCCGAGTCGCCACTGATGCAACTTACCGTCGCGGACCGGCTCGTTGCCAAAGTTTGCAGTCTGAAAATGATATAAAACAAAACCATTCCTAATGAACTTATTTATTACGCATATTTAATAATTATCGGGTAATATGTTAATGGCTACTGAACCACGATTATCCTCCTGTACTGTACCAATAGCGTGGATCCTTATTTTGCAACGACCATTTTAGTAACACCGCCAAAATTTCACACTAGCGACACTTATAAATAAATGAAACATTCGCAGTTACACTTTTCTTTTCCACGATGATACAATATTTGTACGAGGTGTATTCAATTGAAACCAATCTTTGCATTATAAAAAATTTACCCACAATTTAATTACAAATAATTACCGTCACAGTTAAGGCACCTCTCCCATTGTTTTACTAACCGACGGACGTATACCATGCTCATAGAATTCTTGTGGCTGCTGATTGAAGAAGTCTTCTACAGCTATCTGTACTTCTGCGTCGGACTCAAAATGCCGACCTTTTAACGCCTTTTTCAGCGGTCCAAAAATATGGAAATCACAAGGCGATAGATCCGGGCTATAGGGTGGATGCTCTAAAACCCTCCGTTACCTTTCATTGGAGGTTTTCTTTTACCACATTAGCAACATGAGGCCTAGCATTGTCGTACAGTAAAATGACCCCACGCCTAAGTTTCCCTGGACGTTTCCGTCTTATTGCTTGATGAAGCTTGTTCAAAGTTTCATTGTACAGATTTGCATTGGCATTTACTCCAGGTTCCTTAAACTTTATCAACAAGGGTTCTTCATGGTGGAAAAAAAGTGTTAACATCACTTGCCTGCAGAAGGTTGCGCTTTAAACTTCTTCGGTGGTGGTGACCTTGAATGTTTCCACTGCATCGACGATAACTTACTGGATGCTCGTAGTAATGGGACCAAGTTTCGTCACCAGCAACTATTGATAGAAAACAGACAAGAGACGAGGAATCCATTGCGAACAAACTTTGCTGTAACCCAGATTACGAACAATACTATGGACTCGCAGCAACAATTTCTGAAATTTCTCTAATTTAATTTAGACTATTTTCTCTAATAAGGCCTTCCATACAAGCCATATTGTTTTCTGTTAATGCAGTACACCGTGCACCTGGTCGCGGCTCATCCATAGTCCCCTCTTTTCCATTCT
>JABXWE010014370.1:0-30060 GCA_014611495.1 Limonius californicus
AAACAAATTTTCTACTTTTCATCACAATACCATGGCCTTGCACTGTTGTCAAATGTAGTATTTACGAAATTTATCATTTTTAACAGTACTTCCAGAAGAGCAACTAGAGCGTCAACTCAATATTAATCTTTACATAATCAAGTGGCAGTCAGTCACTTATCGGCAGATACGTGCAACATTAAAGTTCTCGTTATTGTTTCCATGAAATTCTGTTTTAAAGATATGAACTTTAACACGTTAAGCGCCATGAGTACCCAGAAGGATGCACGATGAATTTGTTCAGGGAGCCGCGTGTATCCCGGTGTCTGCTCAGCCAAGGTTAGGTTCACTTGCCTATAGCATCCCGAGCGATGCACATTCTCTATATTAAAGCACGGGCACTCGAAGTACGTGGCCCGGTGGGCTAACCACTGAAATGGCCTCCAAATTTTCCTATCCTAAGTTTATGTAATAATAGTTTAATAAAATAAATTTTTATTCTTTATAGAACATATAAAACGGTAAATACATGTTAGAAAATGTAAAATAAACATAAAAGCTGACTAACAAAATAATACATGAAAACTTATAAATAAATGAATTACAGATTATTTGCATGTACTGTAGTGTACTTGAAAAAAGCAACTCACGCACATATATTTATTGCACGGCACACATTTATAATGAGTTTGTGGTGTTTTCTTCTGTGCAACTACTCTTCCTTGTTGTATTTTTATTTTTGCATAGCACGTTGTGCAACGACTTTTTTTCGGAGTCATTTCCAAATAATGATTTACGTCAGCGTATGTTCGATTTTCTGACTTATCTACTTTCAACAGCTTTTCCGCTATTTCTTCTTTGAACTTGGTTATATTCATTTTGGTTTTAGTCACATCATGGAAGAGAATGTACGCATTTACCACAGCCATTCCTGTCAACATTTCAACCGATAGTTTTCTATACCATTTGACTCCCTTTCGAAGACACGGTGCGTACGACTTCAGTTGATCTGACAAGTCAATGAAACCTTTCAGCTTGTTGTAATACACAACTGATTTAGGTTTTTCAACTTCTACGCCTTTTCGCATTACTGTTACTGTAGAATCATCATGCTTTGTGCTTAGCATTAGCACATCTCTTTTATCTTTCCATTTTGTAACAACACAACCAGTGTTGCTCTGTTCGCTTATGTGTTGTCCACGGCGCAGTTTGGTGGCAATTACTTTTTTTGGGTTATTTTTTCCATTGTTTCGTAAAGTTCCCACCAAATGAGTTTTTTTCTTCAACAATTCATGCGCCAACGAGACACTGGTATAATAGTTGTCGGTGCATAAAGTTCTTCCCTCATTCAAACAATTTTCCATTAGTGTAAGAACAACTTTTTCCGATACACTCTTCACATTCTCATCGGTTTCTTTTCCACAGTAGACTTTCAGATCATAGGTATAACCACGGCTTAGGCAAAGTTTGAATAACTTTATACCAAATTTGTGGCGTTTATTTTGAATAAATTGTCTGAAAATAAGCCTGCCGCGAAATGGCACTAAAGTCTCATCAATACAAACTTCTTCTGACGGTGTCACTAATAATTGAAATCTTTCTTTTAGAAGCTTTATAAGAGGAGATATTTTATGCAAGCGTCCCGTTGACGGTGCCTCGTTGTCGTTGAAATGCCACATTTTCATTAGCAGTTCGAAGCGATTTCTGGACATTAGCTTTGAGATTTCGTTTTTGTACAATGGTCTACGTGCCCAGTAATCTCTCATTTGGGGATATTTGCATAATCCCGTCCAAAAGATCATTCCTAGAAATGTTTCCAACTCAGCGATTGTAGTATCTACCCATTTTTTTATACGCGCATGAAGCGAATGGGTTTTTGCGTTTATACACTGCTGTGCGTATAAATTAGTTTGTTCTACCATGTGAGCAATTATTTCATCTGTTATTAATAATTTATAGAACTCATAGGGAGTTGTGGGATTAGAGTTGTTTATAACATTCATATTAATTCCACCGTTTTGTACCGTATACTGAAAATTTTGTAACTTTTTACCATCTACTTTTCCCCAAGTTACAGAAACTTCCTGTTCTTCATCTGAACTATTTTCCATTATGGCATTAGCAATTACGTCGTCGATCACGCGATCAATGTTGGTAAAAGCGGGTGGCACATTATCTTCAGGACCTTCATCAGCAGAATGTTCATCAGATGAATCAGAAATCACATTCTTTTTATTTGAAATATTGGTTCCAGAAGTTGAAGGTGCTGATGATATCGTCGAAATCTTTTTGCTTCGTCTAGCTACGTCAACTGTACATATACATAGTTTAGTCAAAATGTACTTATAAATAAAAAAATTACACTTCTCCGAATTTTGGTGGGCAAATCGTCTTCAGATTCAGACGAGTGCTCGCTTGAATCTTCACCTTCAGGATCATAGTTGTCTGAGGAGTCTATATTAGCATATGGGTCTTCGTCTTCATCAGAAAGAAACTCTTGCAGTAGTTTTTCTAATCGTTCCTGTTCTTTTTCATAACCACCAGCCATTATTGTAGCACGCAGTAACCGCACACATCAACCACAACCGACAGAGTACGACTAAACAGTGACCAATTCTGTTGCAATGACGCTTTTGCATGTTTCAACATGCATTTTTCGTGCATCTGAGAAAATGCATATGGCCAAATATACCATGATTTGACTTGTCGGCCACTGCATCTAATTAGATGCACGCTAATTACTCAGCAATTACGAGAAAAACAAGAAAATCGCACCATAGTATATCATTAGCAACAATTGTACAATAATATAAACGAAACAAAAATGCATGGCTCACAGGGAAATTAAAATCAATCTTATGGTAGCGCTTAACGTGTTAACACTCTCGTACAAGAAAACTAAGCTCCAAATACCTACTTTTTTTTGAAGATTTGTATTAAGCATTCATAAAGGAAAAATTCTACCTGAAGCTTTTAAGGCATTTAAAGGACACCCTGTATATATGTATTTATACTCAGAAATGAAAGTGGGATTTTACAACCCTGGAGATTCTAAGAAATGCGCAAATACGGTCTATTGTTACCAAGGTACTAGTAATTCGCAGTTACTAAGAATGGCTTATACAACTTTCTCTTTCGAAAAAGGATTACTTGAAGAATTTTTGCATTTTAAGCACATGCGATCACAATGAGACACTATAAAGTTGAATGCATTCTAAAAACAATAATTGAGTCGCAAATCGAATGCATATTCCCCAATATAACAATAGCTGTACGATTATATTGAAGTGTTGCTTGCACCAATTGTAGTGGGAAAGATCATTTTCTACTGTAAGACGAATTAAAAACCATCTGTGATCATCGTTAGGACAACCCAAATTAAATAATTTACGTATTCTATCCATAGAATACCATATATTAGAAAGAAGAGATCATAGTCTAACTATAAATAGATTTGCAGAAGGTAAATGCCGCAAAAAAATAAATTAGAATTCTTTTAAGCTTTTTGTATTGTGTGATCTTCATAAGTACAAATAAACTACTTTCATTATATTATAATTAATATTGTTGAATTACGTAAATGAAAATGTGCAATATCAATATATTTTAATGTAAAAATGTTGGCATTGAGAAGTATTTAATTAATTATATGTATTATTTCATTACTGCTCAATCCATTGTGATTAAGGCCCCAATTTTTTAGCCCAGAGCGCTCAAGATATTACCGAATACCGTTGATTGAAATATTAGGAAGACGTCTAACCACAGCGTGTAAAACGACGAGCATGCACCTAAACCCCTCGCTCGTCTCACCCCGCCGACACTTTCGGCAAGTGCTGCCTCGCTATTTCAAGAATACAGTCAGACCTTATGGTTTACGGATTTGCTTATTTTGTAAAATGTTTGTACCTTTGTGGTCGGTCGTGTCGCCCGCAACGACGGGCGCAGAACTTTCATTTCGTATCCCTCAGCTTAGATTGTTTCCTTAGGCTTCTTTTCCATATTCCTTTTTAATGTTCTGCACTACTACACAGCTTGAAATTCTACAGACAAATGAAGATTTCACTAAAGAAAATGGCAAATGCCAAGCGCGGGTACTTCCCCGGGCTGTATGAAGACTTGCATAGCAACGCATAGCCTATTCTACGTATGAGCGGTCGCGGGTGCGCGGGCGAGCTTGGGGGACCCGCGCTGCATTTTACCCGCGTGCGGGTGATGCCCGCCACCCGCTTAGTGTGAAATATTTCGTTTCAAATAGTGCCCAAGAATTTGGCGGACCCGCACCTGCACGCGGGCGTGGGCGACACCCGCTTCGTGTAAAAGAGGCCTTACCTCACAAATAAAGTAAAAATAGAAACACACAATTTATAAATTTAGATTTGGTTTTGACAAACAAATTTATAAAAACTACGGATCCTGCTATAAGTACAATTTTATTGCAACAAATTATTATGTAGTTGGTTTCATATACGTTTACATTACAATACGTAAATAATAATAGTAACAATAATAATAATAATAAAAATTATAATATGTAGTAAGTAATTCATAAAATCATAACATATAGGTGATTCAATACAAAATACAGTAAACCGATAATGTAAATCTAAACAATTTTGCTTACCTTTATTTTGAAAATGTATTTGTTATGAAGTAAGAATTCTAACTTTCTGTGGGGTTTAGCGAGTTCAGAATGCAGAATGCAGAATAGCATTACTAGAATTTTTTCCCGTAACGTTCTCAGTCTCCCATTTTAAATTCCTTAACAATTTAATTTTTATTAATTGATCTAAAATAATTAGCCTATGATCTTGGCAAGTAACAAATTCAAACCAGTTATTGTAATTCATATTTACAAACTTTATTAATTCAACCTTAATTTTTTTAATAATTCTTTTCCCTAATTTGTAAATGCTAAACCAATGATTAAAAGAGCGTAACAAGGAATCTATGATACACGTAAATTTATCTTCAGGCCTGATTAAATGTTTTATAGTGTCATCACCATGACTATAATCTTTATGTAATGACAATAATTCCCTGCTGTCCAAGACGACCTCATTCTTGTTCATGAAGATATTTTTGCAAGTATTACAATTTACTTTTTTTATAAAACAGTGATATAACCTGCTATATAAGTATTTGTATAGGTTTCTAAAGTTACCTGATTATTATCTACTACTACTTGTTTTAATTGAATGTTCGTTGAACGTTCTTCTGCTTTGCCTTGTGTCACTTTATTATATTCATCTTCTTCTACTATTTCGTCTTCGTCTATACTATTTATATGATGATCCTCGTCTAATTCTATTCTATTGTCCTCTTCTGGATTTTTGGATATCATTCCTAACACCTCGTCGTCATCTTTTCACAATTATCCCCTTCTATTGACATTTGCAAGCGAATTTGCATATTATGTTGCAACGTAATGCGAAATTGCTTCAAAGTAGGCTGTGGATTATATCCGCCTCTATTTCGAATTACAGAAAATGCATTTTCTAGATGATCTTGATTAAGCCTTGATGTCAATAAATACTTTTTGCCTTCTTTCTATAATTCCTCCCACAGTTGAAGTGTAGCTTTTATCATCCACTTAAAACCTTCAATACAATAAATATTTTTACGAAGTTTTCCGTTTGCATAGAAGCCGATGTTGTTGAAATAATCTTCAGCATCCCTAAGTGTATTTTCAGGAACTGGTTGATAAGTGGATAATGCGCATCGATATGGATTGGAATCCCGTGCTGTTCTGCTGTTTAAGCAGTCAAAGATGTTGTTGATATGTTTGAGAAATATCGCTGTATTGACGGCGGTATTACTCTTCAATTGTTTAGTTGTTGCTGCGGTTAGTATTACAGCCGAAACAGAGTTGCTGAACACTTGCGCTGCAAACTTCACTCTCATTCTTTGAAATGTTGTGGGTGTGACATGTTTTTGAGTAATTTTTAGCATGCAACGCGTTATATTGCTACTTCTATCTATTTCATAAGTTTTTGTAAAGTTAGTCCAAGAAACCTGGTTGTTGTAATAAAATGGTCCGTGTGCACTCAATGCTGATTGGATGAAGACTGCTTTATTGTCTACAATGCATGTACATTGGGTTGCATACTACATATACTACATCCTCCTTCTTAAATAAACATAATTATACTACAATTTGATATAGATTAGAACACGGTCAGAACAGTGCCTATTTTAGGTTTTAGTGGGCCCTAGGCTCATATACCTTCTGGGGCCCCCTTGTAGGATTAGGAAAGCATTAATAGCGGCGCAGGCGAAAAACTTGGTGTCAGAAATAGAACAAAAAACAATAACAATAAGTAGCACTGTCAAAAACCAACATTTATATCATTTTGTCAACATAAAATAGATATAACACAAAATAAATAAAATAATAGAACCAACACAGAACACAAATGTCTTAATAGAGAAAAAAAAATACAAAACCAACATTCCTACTAGCCTAAAGCGCATTAAGGTGGTTGGAGTCGTTTCGAAATTTATAACAAAAAGATATGCAACCCATCATACATCCTAGTTCAAATAAATTTTACCACTTTTACCGCTTTACGTAAAGACACTTTGTTGGAGGTATACACAATTCTTCACTGATAATAACAAACCCGTAATCTCCTAAGCGGGAGCCTTTAGAGGTGAGTTAGAAGTACCTACCTCAAGTCATTAGCAGTTTAGGGTAATGGCGTGATCCTTATCAGTTGATGTTATACTTTTACCAATACATAATGAGGAAAATAATTCTGTAAACATCGTTTGTAAATAAAAGTTTTAATTTATTCAGACATTATAATATGTACTTAGTAGATTACTGGCATTCCCATAAGTTATTGCACAAAAATAACACACAAATTCTAAAAAAATCTTCAATTTAATTCTGTTAGCTACAATTATTGCACAAAATAATTAATTAATTATTAAATACTATGCTAGGAAACGTCTATTATTAAACAAACAAAAAATACATGCCTTATATACTATCGGTCTTTGTTTTTTACTTGTTTAAGTTCTTGTGCTTCAATGATTTTGTGAGAATCACGAATTTTCATTCCCCGTGGCACGCGTGGGTCAGCTAATTCTGGCAACATACATTCATAAAAAAAATCTTTTAATTTAGGAATCATTTGTTCCAACCAAAATGTTGTATCTTTTTCTACTCTTATTATCTGAATATCAACATCGGTATAAAGAATTAAATCACAATAAGATCTATCGGCAATGTGAAGCTGCCCCTGGATTTGATAAAAATAATTATGTTTTTTTTTCGAACTAAGGTTACCGTTCACGTAGCAAACACATATAGTTTTCTTTTTAGAATTGTCTTTTATTGCGCTTTCAATGGTTTGATTACGACAGGAATACAAACACGTAACTTCAATACTGCCTCCATCATCAAGAAGCCCATCTGGGGAAACTCCCAAAAAACAATAGACAGCCTAAGTCTGACGTCACAGAGACGGGCGGAGCTTACACCGACTCCAAACAATTTCATTGCTAACGGTAAATCCCCATAAGCAATTTTTCATTTAGTGTTTTCGTGGTTTATGTGATAAAATAAGACTTTTCAGTTGGATAGATTGTTGAAGGAACGTGCTATTTAAGTGGTTTTTATTCGTTTTTGCCCAGTTTGCAGAGTTAATTTAACATATTAATTCTGCTTTAAAATCTTGTTGAGGTTATGTCTATTTTATTTTTGCAGTATTTTTTTGTTTGTTTTATTTTCAGATCCTTTTGTTGTTAAGAAAATAATGGCTTTTAAACATGTCCTAAAACTTTCCAGCATCAATGCTTTTATAGATGACAACAAAATTATAAAAAGGGGTGAAAACGCCTTAGAATCCAGTCATGTGAAGAAAATGGACTCTGATTTGCAGATTATCAGAGCGGAAGTATTTGCTAGTATGAAAGACAAAAGCTACAAGGTATCTATAGGTAGGTATAATAACATTTGCCTTTGTTAATGTAATATGCAATTAATTCGGTTATAATTTTATTGCAGTGTTGGAAAAGAATGGTGATATTAAAGAAGCCACCTGCACTTGTCCCAGAGGCATAAAATGCCATCACATTGCGGCGTTTGCACTTTTTGGGCATTACAATATATCTGTAACAGTAATGTTTACAGTCCGGAACAAAGCACATACCCATTCTGAAGCAGTCCTATATGTTAAAGGCCTAAAAATTAATTTAATTATACTCGAAAACTCATGACTGTTAGTAGATGACAGAAATTAACAACAAAAATAATTTAAAACATAACCTCAACAAGTTTTCAAGCAGAATTAATATGATAAATTAACTCACCTGGGCAAAAACGAATAAAAACCACTTAAATAGAACATTCCTTCAACAATCTATCCAACTGAAAAGTCTTATTTTATCACATAAACCACGAAAACACTAAATGAAAAATTGCTTATGGGGATTTACCGTTATCAACGAAATTGTTTGGAGTCGGTGTAAGCTCCGCCCATCTCTGTGACGTCAAGGCTTAGGCTGTCTATTATAACCTGTGTAAACTAAACATACATGTTAGACTGAAAAGAAAGTTACCTCAAGATTTAATATCTTCAGATGAACATAGTGACTAAATATTGAATTAATCATTACTGAAAATAGGACGCTACAAATAGTCTTGACATGTTATTTATTGTTATTTCTATCTGTCAAATATGTCATGTATAACAATTTCATTGTTGAGCGGACAATAACTTGTAATAAAAAAAAGATATACATACATTTTATCAAAGATGCAGTTTACGCCGGAAGAATATTTCAACAAAAGCGAGAGACGTTAAATCTATTACCGATAAACAACTATAATTTTTTATGTTGAAGCAGAAATCAATTAGTTCGTTACTTTTTCGAAATGCCATTGCTTTAGGTGTAAATAACAAGGCTGTAAAGCGTGTAGCCTAATCGCTACTTCTCATAACGGCATTTCTTTTGTCGCTGACTGTGCGTAGGTTACCGCATCTATGCAGATTTTTCAAAAAGTATATTTATGGGTTCCTAAAAGTCCAAAACGGATATTTACGGTAAAATGTCACGTTGGACTCCTGCACTTAGATGCAGGTCGAAAATTCAACACCGTTTAGCATATATCTACCACATTTTAAAAATCATATACATGTCAGACAAACTCGAGCTATTCCAATGGGTCATGTTTTCATTTAGAATATTCCTTTCCTTCTCCCATGTATGGGGATTTCGAGTTACAATTTACAACCACGAGGGCGTTCGTCCAGTTCAATCCAGTTCGCAATTTCTCGTTGAATACCTACTGCACGTCTAGCGCAGATCTCCACAATTTCTAAAGGCATGTCTGGCTTTGCGCTCCTGTTCTCGTACAATGTGAACGAACTTGAAGCCAATGGAAAAATACTGGTACTCCTAAATTGTATAATGCAGCCGTGAATCGGAGTCTCTTATGAAATGCGAAAATTACCCCCTCGCGTGTCCGATTTTCTAAGGCCAGGCGTGTTTTATGGACACTTCGAATAACCCAGATTTTTGTCGTTATCGGAATAAACGCTTTCGGAACCAGCGGTTTATAAATAGAAGAGTGCTCTTTACCTTTTGCTATGAGGCTATGACACACGACAAACGGTTTTACGATTATGATTAAACCGAATTTAACTGTTTAATCAAACATTAAAATCAAGGTTATTAGGATTTGAGACGAACTCGTAATTGAATACGAAAGTGAAAGCTGCGTTTGGTTATCAGGAAGAGGAAATAATAGAAGGTGTAGACAGGTATTTTTGTTTGCCTCGTTCAGGCCTTCATTCTCAATGAATGGCATTAGAATTGCTTCATGTCTGTGGTGAAATAATGCAGCCACTCTTAATGGTCTTTGTTATGATAATTTTGATATTGATGTAGCGGTGATAATGATAAACCTTCTAAATATGCAGGTAGGATAATGCGAAATGTTAAGCTCTAGAGACTATAGTCTTCCCTGTTAAAAATTATATAGCACCTGTTCAATAGAGAAATCTGCTCTATTTTTCACATGTCTAGAATACGATATTTAAGATACGAACTAGGCAGAAAAATAGTCCGTTATCAAGATAAACTAATATATTTTTTTGCAGTGATAGATCCTCTCTTTTTTTGCATTGATCTATTTGTTCTCTACTAATTTTTATTTTAATCGAACACCCTGTCTATTGTTATCTTTTTGCTTTCTTCTAGTAGCTTGGTTTTTCAGTGGAAAGCCCACATTTTAACGTATAAGACAGAGAAATGTGTATGGAATATCATCTAAAATGGTTTTAATGTGATGGTTCTGAATAGGGCTAGAAAAATAACATTTACACAAATTTTCAGTTGTAGGTTGTTAATGGAAATCTTCGTTAAACAAACTAGAGATATACGTATAGCCATATTAGCATAGATACGTATCTAATCACAAAGTAATGTAGATAAGTATCAGCAAGGACTATATATAAATATATAGTCCTATATATATAAATATATAGTCCTAGGTATCAGTGAGTTTCTTTTCATGATTAGGTTTTTTATAGGGATGATTATAAAGCTGTTTCGATGGTCATTGATTACAATGACATGTGACAACGAGAGAAAATGATTTCATAGTACTACAGTGTTTATCTACATAGATATACTTTTTATTTACTGTACAATATATACAGGTTTGAGCGAAAGTGCGGAACAATGCAAACATCTCTACTATAGCAACCACGATTTTGACAAAATTTTCTGCACAACGGTGGTATTGGCGGTTTAAAAGCACTTGCAGTTTAGCCGGAAGTGATATCAACTCTGTACATTTTTTAATTTAAACACAGGACAAATATTCAACAAATCATGCTTCGTAAATTGTTTTTTACCTAACAACATGACAACATTCGAAAAAAAAAACAAACAATAAAAAAACACCAATAACATCACTTAAAATATGTTCAAAATGACCACCAGTTACTTCTTGGCAACAACCAAGTCTTATGTACAAATCATTTAATTACATTAACAAGATGCTCTACAGGAATTCTGCTTATTTCACCATTATTTCAGTATAAACTCTAGATTTTAAATGTTCCATGTTGCATTGTTTCGTACTTTTGCCCAACCCTGTATATGTACATATACAGAGTGGATCACTGAAGAATACGAGACCCCCATTCAAAAAATAGGCAACCCAAAATACACATCAACAAGATATCTAACTTTGTATTAATAAGCGGAGATGTTTGTTTGATATATTTGACAGTTTATTGGCAAAAAGTAAACCTACTTCAATTTGAACAAAGTTTGAATAATGTATTCGAATGCAGAAAAATCCGGTATGATCATCACAGGGGAAATCTATTTAAATGTTTTTCTTGACACTTTGCCTCTCTTGCTTTAAGCACGAAATTTAAATACAAAACTATACAGTGTGTTCCAGTTTGAGTAGGTTACCATGGATATCTTTCTTATTGTTAAAGGTAGAGATCTGTTTAAATGGGGAAAGTTGTACAGTTTTGAGAATTTATTATAATTTTAATATTAAATGGATTAAATGTTTTGTTTAATATATTTCCAAAGTAAACTTAAAGCGCATTTGTGTTCATGCTTACGTGATTTAAATTAAAGCACTTAATAGTTTTACTATTTTTTTATTCCGATATAAGTTGTGATACATTATTGAAGAGTTAAGAAGATGCTACATACCATGTAAAAATCCAATATGGCGTCTGTTTAATATTAGAAAGCTGCTAGGAAACAGCCAAATCAAATCAAATAACTTTTACATGAAACATTTTTTCATATCTTTTATAATTTATGAAGATATTTGACTGCTACTGCAAAGAAAATATTCTCACTGAAATCTGAATCAGCACAAAAAACTGCACAACTTTGCTCGTTTAAACAAATCTCTATCTTTAACAATAAGAAAGATACCCATGATAGTCTACTCAATCTGGGACACACTGTATATGTGGTAATAACAATATGGCGCCATATAAATTGACAAGCATATTAAATGGGCATCTCTGATTCATAATACCGCCAATACATATTTAGATATTGCAGTGTCTTGTGATATGTATCTTGGGTTGCCTATTTCTTTTGAACCCTTGAATCACCCTGTATAATATCTACATACTATAAAAAATGGAATACCTAGCCACAAGTACATATGGTTAGCGAAATGATCATAAAAAAATGTTGGTTAGTACTAGCGGCGTCCCATCCAAAAATTACAGTATCTTGTTGTTCTTTTTTGTATCCTTACGATACCCAATGTATGATCAATATATAAATCGATATATCAGGCAACAATGTTTTAAAACAGCTGCAATGTGTAAAAATCTGGCATAAGTTTAGAAAGTGCAACCTAATAAGAATAAACCATAGCAGGCCCATAAACCCATTTTATTTTAACCTAATAACTCGAAGCACAATATCTGAGTCGACTAGGACATCACACTTGTACGTATGTAAACATGGCTTTGTCTAAAGCTACGTTTGCTTCTTAAATTGAGGTTCTAATTAATTTACTTGCTAGTGCTGTACTCTACAGGAAGTTTATGAATATTGATATATCTGGCAACAATGTTTTAAACCAACTGCAATGCCTAAAAATCTGACATAAGTTTAGAATATGCAACCTAATAACAATAAACCATAGTAGGCCCATAAACCCATTTTATGTTAACCTAATAACTCGAAGCACAATATCTGAGTCGACTAGGACATCACACTTGTACGTGTCTAGACATGGCTTTGTCTAACGCTACGTTTGCTTTTTAAATTGAGGTTCTAATTAATTTACTTGCTAGTGCTGTACTCGTAATTTTACAGTAACTTTAGGGAAATTGATATATCTGGCAATAATGTTTCACACCAACAGTAAAGCCTAAAAACCTGTCATAAGTTTAGAGCGAATGTGTAAACATGACCTAGTGTAACACCACGTTTGCTTTTTAAATTGAGTTTATGATTATTTTACTTGCCAGTGCTATACTCGTAATTTTGCAGTAATTTTAGAGAAATTGTTGAATCTGGCAACAGCGTTTTAAACCAACTCCAATATCTTAAAATCTGGTATAAGTTTAGAATGTGCAACCTAATAACAATAAACCACAGCAGGCCCATAAACCGAGACTGAAAGAGAGAAAGAAAATTAATGACGCACGCGTTAGTTGATTATTGCATGAATGCATTTTTTTTGTCAAAAATATTTCTTGCTTAATTTTTGTATCCGTAACTGTGGAATAAGACTCCAAAGTATGTTTTAATTATATTCTCATGTATTTAAAGGTACTCTACCACACAACTATGGACATAAACTGCTGATACCTGAGACGGTATCAAACTGATTCATGTTTACGAAGGTTCATTCGACTCCGATATTGTTTTCTATGACAACAATAACTTCCTCAATTATTTGTATTAAAAATAACCTTGGGCTAGATAAACTCATTACGGCATTTTAAACAAACACGAAATTATTGTATAACCAGAGACGCTTTAAGTGGATTCAATGGATACAGTGCGTTTAGAAAAACACCAATTAGGACAAGATCTGATAATTACTTAGATGTTGGCATTACCTATTGTCGCTCAAATAGTAATCTTCAGAATACACAAAATTCACACATTAACGGTAGTATAAAGATAATCTTGAAAATTCATACCTATTTCAAATCACTTAAATTTGGGAACTAGGCGCCATTGAGATAAACTCCAATGATTAAATCAATCGTTAATGGCAATTACTTTTAATCCTTGTTTGTTAAGCAGAGCTGAAAAATTCCAACTGGCTCCAAATTGACAACTGCAAGTGACTAGTGTAACTTCCCAACAATTTTTTTCATTACGCAATGCAATCATCGGCCTCGGTATTGTATAGTATCTTGATGACTCTGATAGCTTGTGATTTTAAGAGAATACTAACATTTCACTAGAAATTCTACTTCTGGATTGCAGAAGTACGTAAATCAAAACTGGTTGGAAACAACAAAAACATAACCTCACCGCACGCTTGTGTTAATGATGGACACGTACCGCTACATTTAGTGAGTACAGTTAAATGTGGTATCTTTTACATACGGATTTAAGGTGCAATTACTCCTAATTACTATCACACTACAGCAACCTATTTGAAACCCGCACACACAGACTTTAGTTTACTTTAAGGTTATATAACGAGCAACCAAAAAGTTTTCAAATTAGGGTTGATTGCGAGTGCCACAAAACATGTCGTAACTGTCATGTTACCTACCGGTCACACCTTGTGTTTATCTTTATGAAGTAAACACAAAAAATGAAGCGTATTTCGTAAACATTTTTTAGCCAATAACAGCAAACGACAATCACATTACAACAACCCGCTTGAACAGATTTTTACAGGTGAAAAAATTATTTTAATTTGACAGTTGTTTAAATTGGCATTTATTTGTAGTAGATTGTCAGTCATGCAAAAAATTGCCATGGCCCTCCCTAATTTAAAAACTTTTTAATCACATGTTAGTTACCCATATAAAATCTTGTGTTCATACTTCCTTCATAGATTTAAAAACCTATAGGTCAGCAATAACTAGAAAAAGTAAATAAATGAAACCACTAAACTGAAAAGAGATTCTTCCTTAGGTACACCGTTAGAATGAGAAACTAAGATCAGCATGATTAGTGTTTGATAGCAATAGGAGTACCTCATTGCCGTAAAGCCTAATAAATGATAAGGAAACCTACAAACATTTTAAAATCGAAAATTATATAGATATTATGGTTGTCCTTGTAGATTAGACGAAGCAGTAGTACATTATTTCCTGGGGTACAATTAAAATTAATATTATGTTAACGTAAGCGCTTGCGACATCAGTTGTCCGTTTCCATAATAGTCTAGTGGCAAGAGCACAGTTTTGTGTGTGGAAGTCCTGCCGTCCAACTCCCGGCGGCTTCTATTTTTTTTATTATTTATATATATATATATATAAAAAGGCATAATTATACAGCTTTGTTTTATTAATAATAAATTATTTTTAATACTACATAACTGTAATTCCAGATAAACATAATGATTTGGGTTGAATGCTTATCGTTTCTTCAACGATGCATTTGTTTGCTCTTGAACTTCATAAATATGAATTCTGTTAACCTCGATTCATTGAAATCGCAGACACGATTAGTATAAATTAATAATAAATAACTTATAATTAAACAAAGTACATTATTAAACTATTGTACTGAAAAAAATTGAAACCCCGTTGGGAATCAAATGACCGCAAAGTCAGGATGCCTACCACTAGACTACTAAGACAAAGTATCGCTGAAGTTGCAAGCGTACACATCAACATATTACTAATTTGGATACTAAAAAACTATTAATTTAAATTTATGATAGACATTAAAATAACCGGGTATGAAGAGACGTAGTAATTTGTTATTTGTCAATATTTCTTGAATAAGAGAGACTAATATTCAACTTTTTGGTATTCTCCTGTTAAAATCCCACTTGGAATAGGTTTTAGGACATTTTATAAATTTTTACCAATAGTTGAAAAGACAGAATAATATGTTACTTACAACAGAACGGCAAGACTCAACAGATCTCAGAAACGCGCTACTTTTGAAAATAAATGGTTTAATACACCAATAATTAAGCGGTCATTCAAACTTCACTTATGGTTGTTAATTATTCCAGATCAAATTAAAATAAATATAATTGCACATTGAAGGACAACCACAACACAAGCATTGTTTAAAAGTGATCAATGATCATGTCAACAATTACATATTATTACATGAATACAAAATTGTTTTCTGTTTCCTTTTATTTCCTGAATCTAATTTAGGTTCACACAGTTATAAATAACTGCATTTACTCTTCTCTGTTGAATAATCGTCTTAAACCGATTATAACTACCAGCTTTTCAGAGCGCTGTTAATTTTATAGATAATCTATTAATAGCGTCACCACAACTTCATTGCATAATTCATGAACTGTGCAAGTGAATTATTATAATGTTGGCATTAATTCTTGTTATTGTTAAGGCATGATAATTAACTGATTATTAAAGCTTCCGACGTTTCCTAGTATGATTATACAACTACTTTTACACTTAAGAAATCTTAAATAAGTAAATTTATGGGTATTTTAAAGGAAAGAAATAACTACTTGCTCAGCAAGGAAAATTTTGTACCTACAAATAAAAGTATCGTTTGAACTTTGGTACTTATTTATCGCGCAAATAGTTGAGCAATTTTCTAAACAACATTTTAATAGTAGTATTAATTATACCAATATCAGAAAACTAGCTTGACTAAAACTATTCAGAAAATGTCACCTACATTATCCAGCATGCACAGAAAATTGTTGATAATTCTTAACAACCGGCACGTGTGCATATTGCATCCAAACTGTTCGACTTGGAAGATAAAAAATAATTTTCTGTACACATTGCATTGGGAGTAATTTCAATTATCAGGAATGTAAAATATATTGCTTCCACAAATGAAAATAGTTTACAAAATTTTAAACTTCACGGCTACACTATTTAAGATTTACCATTTCAAATTATATTAAAGTATTTACTCCATGCCATACAGAATCTGTTCACATTTACGCAGCAATAAATATGATAGAGGGTGTTACATTACAAAAATCACGTAATTTCGATAACGATTGCTTTGTTAAACATATATTTTATATTTCTACCAAAAGCGTTGGGCGTAACCCACGAGTTCAGCTAATGCTTAATTTTGTCACATGACGTGAGGCGTAACCCACGGGTTGAGCTAGTGGTTAATCTTGTCAAACGACATGAGTTAGTCAGTTAAGATTTTGAGTAAAAATTTACTAATTACAAACAAATTTGCCGTATTTAATTATAAAAAGAAGAAGAATGATTAGATATTGTATTATATCAGACACCTAAATGTACTTGAATCCTTACACGTTCTAATTTTTCAAATACTAAAATACGCATTTTCGTACTTTCTTGAGTATCGAGCAAGTTTCAATTTCAGGTAATAAGTATGCGGTATAAATCATAAACTGTATTAGGTTACATAGAAGATAAGTGTTATTGGAATACGCTAGATTAGAGGTCGGAAACCTTTTTCGATCGAGTGTTCCGATTTCCTATCACATTATTATTTTTAGCCGTGTCAGCTTTGAGTTCGTAATATGACTATTTACGTGTATTATTTCCCCGATTAAATATTCAGTACTTACATGTACAAAAAAAAGCAGGAAATGCTGTAGATAGTGATTATCACAGTCTGTCAAATAATATCATAACATCATCGGACTATACAATTTCAAAAGGGATACATTCTGGTAAATACACCAAACTTTATTTTTAGAATACAACGGAATTACATTAAAACGGGTTCTTAGGAACAAAATTAATATGTTTGCCTGGGTATGCAAAGAAGTAACTGGAGACATACAGTGAGAGTCGGGTGTCTATTATCTTTTCGAAACTTGAGACAGTTTTTGTTTTCTTATGTCCAATGTTTGAGGTAGCCCCAAAAAACCTAATATGTTAAGGTCGGGAGAGCTCGCTGGCCACAGTAGATCCCATAGCGTGAAATTAATAATTGTGGGTGAATAGGATACTTATTCATTGTCAAATATACAATTTTATTGAGACAAACATCCAAAGCTTAGTCTAATACATAAATACAATAAGATAGATAGCTTTTTCAGTTTCAGTTTCTTACTGCCGTTTTAAAATTGCCGTGTATGCATAAGCCTCTCACTGTGTATGAACGTGTAAATTGTAAAAAAAAAACAGTAGATTGCTTCAATTATATTATGTTTTACTAAACTACCACTTCTGTAAGGAACTCTTTTATTGAAAATTATAATAATATGACAACGATGATCTGTGTTCTCATACGTAAGTTCTATTAACTTATTTCCTTGCTAACGTCATTTGTATGAATGTAATGCATTGTTTTAAACATACAATCGGTCACAACAGTTAATCTACAAATTCGTAGGAAACGAAACGAATGTCTTTCCTTAAGCCAAACTTTTTATAACCGTATACAATTATTTCAATCGTCCAACTAAAGTTCACTATCTCAATGGGTTCTACTAATCATGAAATATATTTATTTTTTTCAAGTAGTTGCACACGTGGGTAGTTTTGTGTACATGCACTACGAGTATTCCTGGTAGTCGAAGTAGTCGCGAGTTATTCATGACAGTGCGACGTAGATGATGGTTCAAGTAATTAAAATTTTGGAAAAACCCCTTATCACTACGATATTTAGAACACCTAAATACGTATTTCGGCAAGTAAGTTGCCATCTTCAGTAGGAAATTAGACTAAAGTAATTTGGCTGAGGAAGACGAATACCTCTGGGGATAAGTCCGTCACCAAGCCGACAATTGAAGTTCTTCATCAAGTCAGCAATGGAAGTCCAATGACTTGGACATTAGACTTACATTTAATTGATCCCAAGATAGTTCTAAACTAATCTAGATAGTCCGAGTAATACAGAGATAGTGTCACAGTAGTTGCGGTAGTCCGGTGATAGTTACCAAGTAATCTGGGTAGTCTTGAGTTAGCTCAGAGGTAGTCTGGGGGTTGCTCTGAAGTAATCTGAACAGTCACGGCATGGTCCGAATAGTTTTGAAGTAATTAAGTTCTTAGTCTCGGAATATATCTGGTAGTTTTGAAGTTCTCGGAATAGTCCTGAGTTAGTTTCGATGTAATCTAGGTAGTCAATGTGGTTAGAAGGTAATTCGGAAGTAATTAGGGTAGTCCCAGAGTAGTACGCATGTAGCTACAAAATAATTTTTATAATTTTGGGATAGTTCAGGTAGTTCTAATAAGGTAGCTTAGTTGTAGTTTGATCAGTCCCAAGATAGTCTGAGTAGTCCCGCAGTAGTCTCGAGGTAGTTCGGGAGTAATATTAGTCGTTCCGAGATAGTTCGGGTAGTTTGGGAGTAATCTTGATAGTCCAGATAGTTCACAGGCAGTTTCGTGGTAGATTCCATAGTTCCTAGATAGTCTGAGTAGTCCGGAGGTAGCTCTGAAGTAAGCTTCAAATTAATCTGACTAATGAGTTGTCCATGTATTTCAGAAGTAAAATCGAAGAAATTTTAGTAGTTCGAGAAGTTCTAAATAATCTGATAGTCTTGGGTTCGTTTACGTAGTTTAGCTGTAGTTTGATCAGTCTCAAGATAGTCTGAGTAGTCCCGCTGTAGTCTCGAGGTAGTTCGGGAGTAATATTAGTAGTTCCGAGATAGTCCGGATAGTTTGGGAGTAATTTTGATAGTCCAGATAGTTCATAGGCAGTTTCGTGGTAGATTCGATAGTTCCTAGATAATCTGAGTAGTCCGGAGGTAGATCTGAAGTAAGCTTCAAATTAATCTGACTAATGAGTAGTCCATGTATTTCAGAAGTAATTTTAGTAGTCCGAGAAGTCCAAAATAATCTTAATAGTCTTGGGTTAGTTCAGGTAGTTTAGCTGTAGTGTGATCAGTCCCAAGATAGCTTGAGCAGTTCTTGAGTAGTCTGGGGCTAATTCGGAAGTAATCTGAGTAGAACCGAGGCAACTCGGGCAGTTTAGAAGTAATCTGGGTAGTCCTGGTGGTTTCAAGGTTGCATAATAATCCCAAGTTAGTCTGAGTATTCTCGGAATAGTCGAAAGTTAGTTTTGAAGTAATATTGGTGACTCAGATGGTTCGGAAGTAGTGTCGTAATAGTTTGGTTAGTGCAGAGGTAGTTTTACAGGAATCTAGATATTCTTGGGTTAGTCCCGGTAGTTCTGGGGTAGTTTCGATGTACTTTGTGCCGTCCAATACAATCTGAGTAGTTCCGAAGTAGTCCAGGGTAGTTAAGAAGTAACCTGGGTAGTCTCCTTGGAGTTTGCAGGTATTGCTGGGTTCGTCTTTATCGTGAGGTAGTTTAATATATACAATTTCTTAATGTGATTACCGCGTAATTTCTGTATATATACATTATAATCTACCGTATAAGTACTCCTTCTGAGTACTTGTAACGTTCCGATTTTGTACGCCTCATTGTTTTGCTTTAGATTTTCATTTTCGCAATTTGGGTTGCATATATTTTTGAATATTTTGGATTTATTTGAATTTCGAACTCGTGTAACTTTTCGATTTGCATTCGTTTAACTTTTACTTGCTGGTCGTATGCTACGCGGATCGGGAAAGTTAGTTGAGAAATCCTCGTGGTAGAGCACGCTTCTTCGGTTCTAGTTAGCTTTTGTAAGCTAGGGATGGATCTCCCAATTTAAGACCGTTGTTGTTAGAGGAATTTTTCCTTATGCCGTCGTTCCTTGGGATTGTTTGCCCTCTTTGGAGGAACGCTAGGACGTGTATGAGAGTTAATTTTCCTAGGGTTTTTGCCCAATTTGATTGTGCCATTGACCTAGAGGTTCCCTAATCGCCGAAAATGTCATCGTTCGGTAAGAATGAGATTTAAGCTTTTGGTTGTTTGTTATTGCAATTTTCCTTGAATTTATTTAGGTGTCTTTTCCCGTATGGACTTCCTACCGTTCGGAAGTTGCTCCCGCTCGAGTTTTCAACATTTAATTGGATTTATCTTGCATTCATGGTCATCTTGTTCAATTTGAAGCAAAGCAGACCTGGCGAACGTTCAATGGATTCGTTTATCGCAGAGAGCAGCGAAGTTCGAAGCATCGATATCAACAATATGTTTCCACGGGTATGTGCGCTTGATGATAATGTTCCGTGCTAATAACAATTTGAATTTTTGAACTTATACTAGGTGCGTTCAATAAATCCATACTTCTCATGTTTAATTTAGAAACTGTTGTCAGACTGTTGTAATTTAAATCTGTACTTTTCATGTGTTAATTTGGAAATTGTAGTCAAACCTTTTTTTTTCTTGTTATAATTTAAATTTTGGAAAATATTGCGAAAGGTTAAAATTTTATTGAATTACATTGTTAGATCTATTATGTTTGAATCTAGGTATTGAGTAACGAGATCTCGTCGACTTCGAATACTTGGTAATTTAGTCGCGTTGTATAGATTTTGTACTTTGATTATTATTATAACTTGAATTTGTTCTTTCGCTTTATTGCGTCCCGTAAATTGTCTTGCCGATTTTTATAAATAATGTTCTCTGTTAATAATTTTGTGTGTTACTATGTTGTTAATCTTCCAGTATGTTGATCTTGTTGTCGTTTGCTGTGCATTAAATGTTTAATTGTCCGGACTTTCTTGTTTGATTGTGTTTTTCTTTCCCCATAGTTTTTCTAAGTTAGCAATCGTCAAAGGTAAGTTAGATTCCAGGGAGGTTCCTGTTTTATCCATCGTGACATCGTCGAGGGCTAAGGTTAATTTTCAAAACAGGTGGCGCCTAGGTTTTTTATTTAACCCCCCCTTCTTCGACTTGAGCTGGTCGACCCTTACTCTCGACACCTGAAACTTACCGGTAGTTTTTTTTTATTGCACTTAGTAGTCAGTATTATTGTTGTTGCCAACTAGGCGTTACATACTTTACGAAATCTATAGGTATTCCTCAAATTCATATAGTGGTATAGTCCGCCTCAATAAATAATTCCATTAAGCAATGGTTTGCAAATGTAAAATGTAAAAATGCATCGAACATACCATCTAATTCACTTTAACTTTCAAAAGTTATTGTAATACTTAATAGATAGGAAACCTAAAAACTAGTTTAAAATCATTATTAATCATGGAAAGTATACGCATCTACACCATATAGACATTTAAAAGTATAGTTGGTTAGCTACGTCATACTTTTTCAACTTATCCTAACTCTGATATCTTCGTAATGGGATTATAAATCCTTACATATACGCCTTATATACTTGTTTTAATACAATACTGTATGGTTGCTGTAATCCATTTTTACCAATTATCAGGTCGTCTATGTATGCAATTCTCAATTTACATTGAATATTATATATTAAGTCGGCAACGATTAATATTTTACTCGATATTTGACAAATAGTCATATTGGATGTGCTAATATTTTCAGTACGTGAGTAACTAGTTAAGAACCATTCTAACAACTGAACTCTGATTTGATAACTGTCAAATAATTGTATTGGGGGTTACAAACTGCCTGTTTGAAGAAAAGACACACGATCTATTAACATACCATGTAATCTTATTGTGTTTATGTGACATAATCTAAGTCCACGAAGTTTCCAAAAATAATAAATACTCTGTAAGTAGAAATATTGACGATAGTAATGATAACATACATGACGAAATTGCGATGTCTGCTGTAAATTTGTTATGATTCGATCTTATATGCAAGAAGATAAAGTCAAGGGACCCATTTGGAATATATTTACTATATGGCAGTCTTGGAAAAGATCGTAAACGCGCGAGTGAGATGTTAAGGTTCGAGACTGGCGTGCGTGAAGCTGTATTAGTAAAAATTGAGCTCCAAAACGAAATGGTGCCTAAACTATAAACTAAAACATAATTGCAACCACCAGACCACGATCCCTATGAATTATTTAAGTTAGGGCTTAGGCCGTATATAACGCACATTAAATGTTTTACTGCAAACATCTACAAGATTTATTGCAAGGGATTGACCTTTTCTATTTAGTTTTAGAAGTACAGTCGGGCTTTCAGTGAATATTAAATTTGATTAGAAATAAGGGAGGATCGCAATGTTGACAATGCTGAATGTTGAATTTTTGGAAACTTGGAGGACACCCGTATCAACTTCTAGACAAACAGAAAATATATGGTTAAAGTAGATAAAGAAGATTTATTAAATGTAGGTATTACACTAACAAGAAAAACTTCGTAAAAAGTGATATCCCTTTCGTTGAAAGGGAAAGGTTGTTAGTCTTAAGAAGTTGAACGTTGAAAACCGAAACTTTACAAAGAAAATTGTTGGAAACGTTTCCTAGAAGTCTAAAATTACGCAAGCGCCCTCTATACATAGAGTCCTCTACCAATGTCCAAACTAAATAAAATACCGAAGAAGGAAAGTATAAATTTGAGGTTATATTTTAAAATACATCTTTGCATATGTTTCTTACTTCACACGATTAGTATAAATTTAATCAGTAGCCCATAGCCCATATTTTTGTGAACTTATAGTTTCTGTTGGTACACATAAGATGGCGCTAATTCCTACATGCATTCAAAGTATAACGAAAATGTCATACAACACATGCCTTGGAATAGAAATACCCTGCGGATAGGGGTTTAAGTACCAAAACACTTAAATTAGTGAAATTAAGGATGAAGTGTATCGTCATACATTGTAGTGGTCAATATTATATACATACAGGGCAATTCATAAGTCATAAGTTGGAGTATGATTGCTAGGGCAGCTGCGACAGAAACAAGCTAATCTACAGATAGAGACAGCCAATCCTTTGTCGCAGCTGTAGTACACGTGGCATAGGGACACGTACACACCATCCTTGATATAACTCCAAGAGAAAAAATCCGACTATGGAGTGGAGGCTAAGGAAGAAGAGGCAAGTCAATATTAGTAGCGCACCTTTTCTAATGACCGGAAGATTAGCATTGAGGTTAGATCGGGTGTCTATATGGAAGTGTGACGTTTTATTGGAAAATAATCTACTCAACTGTTACCGGTTTCTACCACCTAGACATGCAGTGACCGTGACTAGCGCCACAACAGGAAGGCAGCGACAATTTCAATAGGTATCCAACAAGCCGGAGCCCCGCCACACTGCCATTGAGAAATCTGAGATCACCTAAATGCTAATCTTCCCGGTCGTTGGATTGATAACGAGTCTTCCCTGGCCTCCAGCGTCACCTGATCTAACTCCTGTGAATTTTTTAAATGGGGTACATCAAGGATCCTGTGTAGGCAGTCGCTACTATCGTGATACAGTAATATGTAGCGACCTGTATGACAGGAACTTGATTATAAAATTGATGACTGCCGCGTCACCAGGGCTGTACTTATAGAGCACCTATAGGGTAAATCAGAAACTTGGAAAATCTCGCTATATGTAAGTATGCTTCTTTCTGCCATACCTGCCTAGTTATCCTATTGCAAAGTTTTGAACTCCATGAGGCGCTTACGTATTGCAGTATATATTTAAATAACATTTTACTTTACTTTTAACAAAGAAAAAACTAACTGAGGAAATGTTTTAAAGAAAAAGTTATTATTATACTGCCCATAAAGGAATATTAATCATAAATTTATTTTAAATTCCTGCAAAAACTACTTAATTTTGAAATAAAACTATTTACAAAAATATTTTTTTCTTCAATACAATTGATGTAAAAAGTAAATATTTCTTACTGTATACATATGAATATCACTCACAAATTCTCGTACTTGAATATTTTTCTCGCAATGAGATGGCGCCTTCAAGTATCTCAAACACTTGGTTTGAGATATTTGAATATAAGACGCCATCTCATGTGAGTCTGAGAAATATACAGTGTGTCCCAAAACGTACCGGTAATATTTCAAGGATGAATTCCAGAACTTATTTAGAGTCGAAAAGTCCATATAAACGTCCTGAACGTAACCGTTAACGAGTTATTGTTTATTTCATAATTTATGTGGCTAAAATTTTTGTTCAAGGGATTTCTGAAATACTGATCTAGTTCCCATGATCGTGTCTTTTGTTTGGTAACATTTAAACATCGTTTTTAACAAATTATTGTTTGTAACTTATCAGTTTATTATTGTGATACTGAAGTTATTGGCTTCTTCTTTGTATCTCTATTCCCATCGTAATTCACAAGTGATTCACAAAGCCAATGTTATTTTCAAATGAAGTATATGCACTTATTCATTATGTTTACGGTCCGTGTGATGGAAATGTTTTAGCTCCACAACAAAAATATCGTAGAAGATATCCCAATAGAAGACTGCCTACGCGTGCAGTTTTCTTTAATTCATATAGTCAGCTGAGGGAACATGGCACTTTCAATGCAAGACATGCAATCGGCCAAGGAGTTATCCGTAGACCTACAAATGATTATGAACAAGTTCTTGAATTATTACAAGAAGATCCGCCTTTAACTGTGCGAAGAATTACATTACGTACTGGAATATGTAGACCATCAGGTTTGGAGAATAATAAGTGCCCGCTTACATCCATATCAGCATCAAAGGGTTCTAGCTCTAGGTAATGATTTAAAGCTATTTTAAGATTTTGTAATTGGATACAAAATAATCAAAATCTACCGCATATTTTAGGGACCGACAAAGCTTGTTTCGCACGATATGGTATCAATAATTATCATAATTTTCAAGAATGGGCTGCAGAAAATCCTCATTTAAGAACACGCTCACATTTTCAACAGCATCATCATCGTCAACAGCCTTTCCGTCCCACTGCTGGGCATCGGCCTCTTCTCTGCCACATGTTTATCCTCATCGCTAAGGTAGAAGGGGACCTACAGTTTTACGTCGAATCCGAACAACAAAAATTCCAGAGAAGGTTTTTAGCATTAAGATCCCATGGTTGCAAGCCGAATTGAGAAATTGTGTGTGGTGGGTTGCAGACAAGATTTTTATAAATCTGCATAGTTCTACTTAGGTTTCGAACCCAAGCCAGAATCGACGTTTTATTCAGAAGGCGAGCGCTCTACCAACTGAGCTACCACCGCACTTTGTTTCAACACAGATTTAGTGTTAATATGATAGCTGGTATTCTTAATGATTGTCTGATTGGATCACTTGAATGCCACGCCGTTTGAATGGTGCGAATAAAAATATTTTCTAGAAAACTCTTTACCCTTATTACTGGAAGATGTACCATTAAATATTAGACGTGCAATGTGGTATGAATACGATGGGGCACCAGCAAATCAATGTCTTCGTGTTAGAGCTTGGCTTAACGCACATTTTCCGGGAAGATTGATTGGAGTAGGAGGATCCGTAGTATGGCCACCGCGTTCGTCGGACCTGACCCCATTAGATATTTACCTTATGCAACTGAAGTGCATACGGTAGAAGAATTACGCCAAAGAATACAGCAGGCTGTCGATATTATTAGAAATAACCCAACAATCATATTAAGAGCGCAGCGATCTCTTCTGAGACGTGCGGCTTTGTGTATCTAACACAATGGAAATAATTTTGAACATTTCTTGTAAATAAAATAATATACATGTATTATAAAGCGATTTATTTCATAAAATCCGTTGAACTAAAATTCTCTCGTAACTCATTAACGGTTACGTTTAGGACATATGTTTATTGTTTATATGGACTTTTCGACTCTAAATAAGTTCTGGAATTCATCTTTGAAATATTGGCGGTACGTTTTGGCACACCCTATATACAAGCGAAAACTATTTATGAGTGAAATAGATATACTTATAAGCGAAAACTATTTGACAGTGAGAAATATTCCTAGGCAAAAAATTTTTTAACGAAAAATATTTTTGAGAAAGTTGTTTTTAAGAAAGATAACGCCATCTATTGGATTATTGTTACGATATTTGGGTCACAGTAAACTTATGTGATTTCCCCCTCACATTTTCGTTAAAAAAAATATTTTGCTTTTACGTATAGTTAGATATTTACGATAAAGAAAACTTTTTCATTTCTTAAAAAAAATATTTTTTGGGAATTAATTTTCGAAACATTTTCTAATGGATCGGAAAATAATGTAAAAGATATTTTTTTATCTTTTGTACAAACTGTCAATTTGTCAGAAATTAATAAATATTTGGAAAGTCAATTACAAAAAACATTTGTAAGAGATTTAAATTAACAAAATAAAAATGTTAGTTAGGGCGTTGCATACCCTCGAGCCGGCCCTGGCATTTCAAATTTCTTCAAAGTCGGACCATCAATTCGGGATATACGTGTGTACAATATTAGAATATCAGTTCAAATATTGAGGTTATTTTTAGAGGTCTAAATCGAAAATACATTTTCGATATAATCTCAAATAGAGCTCTACAAGATCCAGTACGAGAACTAAAAGAATGCAAAGGACAACTTTTCAAACATTGGTTTGTAGGTCGATAATATTTAAGTGCAACCTACACCTACAACCTACCTGTACGTATTTACAGTGGCATCGGTGCACGTAAATGCATAACAAATACAGGTCAGTCCACTCACAGTACTCGGCAATTTGAAATGGAAACATTGTATTCCATTTTTACGTACTTCGAAGGTTACCTATTGCGGAATTCCACACTTAAAGCTCAAATAATATTTAAATGATTTATTTTCAATTATACAGGGTGATTCTAAACGTGTGTAGTTGAGGTTATTTAACCCCTAAATCACAAACTAAATTTTAAAACATTCGGTACCGTTACGGAGATACGAAGTTCCAAAGTTTTTTCACATAAATTCACTAAAATGTGAATAATTTTTTTGTTTCTTGTCCGATTTTGATAAACTTCATTGTTTTGGAAAGCTAATAATCGAAGCTTGATTTCCAGTCAAATACACAGTTGTTTGTAAAAATTAGATGAAATTTTACTCAGAAATAAAAAATTTCGTGTAAAAATTAGGGTATATCATCATATCATATTAGGGAAATATCTCCGAAAATATCGATTTTAAGTATAAGACAATATTTACAAAATTTGTGGAGAATTAACGTGTCAATTAAAAAATATAATAATATACAGGGTGTTCCGTATGAAAAAATGAAGAAAATACTATTTGAAGAAAATTAAATTTGCGCTGGTGTAAAAAACACCATGTATAATAAAATTAATATTTTGTGGTTGTGGCGTTTTAATACAGCATTTGGCTACATACCTGCGAAATATGCATTCTTAATTAATTCTAATATACACGCACCGAATTATTTTGATAAACCTTGTACCATCCAAACTTTTCACATTTTCTAGATGAACGCGGCAACGCTTCATCCAAAATTCAAATCCAGGAGATGGTTGGAAAGACAATTTTACGCTGATTTCAAAAATGTAAAAATATACAGGGTGTTCTATTTAAAAAATAATACCTTGAAGGTGCTACGCCGTAACGAGTCGCCCTGTATATTCAAAAATATTTTTAAAATGTGCACCTTTCGGCACTTCATCACTTAAATAAACAAGAAAAACGTCCAAATCATTTTAATTATACCAACATTGGACTTCAACTTACTATTGAGCAACCCTGTTTAATCCATTTAAAAAAATGCGAGAAAACTATAATCAGCATCAAACCGCCACAGTTTTAAAAATAATCACTTTAAAACTGAATAGATTAGTCGGCGTGGTTATTTTCGTACAGCATCGAACCAAGACCTTCCTTTACGTTTTCAATCGTAGGCGTTGTCTTTGGTCATTGATATCTTTTTTCCTGTGAAGGTCAGTCGGGCCATAACTTTGTTTTTTTTTGTTAAGACCAAAAGCAGTTATCCGGAGATCTGCGTCCGCCATCTGTAGTGATCTTGATATAAAATTAAACAGTTATTTTTGTGTATGAAACTTCGCTAGTTGCTCACCTCGTCAGTGGAAAGTTCCACTGCATCCAGTCGCAACAAAAACGCCAGCAAAAACTTCTTTGCGAAAGCAACGCCTCGATGTCTGCCGCTTGAGATGAGTTAATTATACTTCTCTAGATTTCAAGGAAATTTATTTGATATATCAAAGTTTAAACAACTACGTCGCGCGGAATAATAGTTTCATTGCAGTGACGTATATTGTATATTAATTTAATACCTTACTCTTGTATCGATCAATAACAATAAGTTCAGGAACGCAGACAATTATTAGTATGTAGGTATTAATCTTCTAAGATAATTACAATACAACTTCATATTTCTACTGAGATATCCAAAATGATGTTAATAAAAAAATAATAGATTTTTGATATTCACACACAGGCTGTTCCAATAAACATGGGCAGACATTTAAATGCAAGCATATAATTTTTCGAAAAGTCACGTTAATATTACAAGTAGCGTGTGAAACATCCTCTAGGAAACTATACTTCTATTATAATCTCGAAGATAATTATAAGGGAACTCAATCTTTCTACCTCGTGAACTACAAAATCATATTAACAAACAATATCTAATGTTCACAAACAAGCTCCGAGAAACACGTACTTCAGGAATGTAAATCAAATGCTATCGATTTTTTTTTCGAAAAGATATTAGTATTATAAGTAGTAGCCTTTGATACATCTACTAAAAGATTCAATTTTTATCAAAACCTCAAAGATAATTATTCCAAGAAACATGGATTTCAGAAACTTAAACACGTAAATTGAGCAGTAACGATTTCTTTCGAAATGTAAGGTTAGTATTACAAGTAGACTTTGAGACATCTACTACAAGATTCTATTTTTATCAAAACCTCAAATATAATTATTCCAAGAAACATGGATTTCAGGAACTTAAACACGTAAATTGAGCAGTATCGATTTATTTTGAAATGTAAGGTTAGTATTACAAGTAGACTTTGAGACATCTAGTACAAGATTCTATTTTTATCAAAACCTCAAAGAAAATTATTCCAAGAAACATGGATTTCAGGAACTTACACACGTAAATTGAGGAGTATCGTTTTTATTCGAAAAGTAAGGTTAGTATTACAAGTAGAATTTGAGACATCTACTATAAGATTCTATTTTTATCAAAACCTCAAAGAAAATTATTCCAACATGGATTTCAGGAACTTAAACACGTAAATTGAGGAGTATCGTTTTTATTCGAAAAGTATGGTTAGTATTACAAGTAGAATTTGAGACATCTGCTACAAGATTCTATTTTTATCAAAACCTCAAAGATAATTATTCCAAGAAACATAGACTTCGGGAACTTAAACACGTAAATTGAGCAGTATCGATTTTTTTTAAATGTAAGGTTAGTATTACAAGTAGACTTTGAGACATCTACTACAAGATTCTATTTTTATCAAAACCTCAAAGATAATTATTCCAAGAAACATGGATTTCAGGAACTTAAACACGTAAATTGAGCAGTATCGATTTATTTTGAAATGTAAGGTTAGTATTACAAGTAGACTTTGAGATATCTACTACAAGATTCTATTTTTATCAAAACCTCAAAGATAATTATTCCAAGAAACATGGATTTCAGGAACTTAAACACGTAGATTGAGCAGTATCGATTTTTTTCGAAATGTAAGGTTAGTATTACAAGTAGACTTTGAGACATCTA